>JAULAV010008439.1:0-24833 GCA_030789695.1 Scilla litardierei
GGCATCTTTTATGAGCTCGGGATTATTTTTCTATATTTTTAGGAAGTTATAGATCTTGTTATTAAATGATATGATATTTAGGCCTAATTTTGTCTTCTCTTATTTTTTCATTGAAGATGGCGATCGCCCGGTTCCAATTGACATTTTTGCGGATTTTTCTGAGGTTCGGGCTATTTCTAAATTTTCTGTAAGAGATGAATCTTTAAGTTAAATGATATGATTTTTATTGCCTAATTTTGTTTTCTCTGATTTTTTAGTTGAAGTTGTCGATCTCCCTGATCCAACGACCATTTTTGCGGATTTTTCGAAACTCGAAACTATTTTCTACAGTTTATTGAAGATATGGATCGTTTTATTAAAGGATATGATTTTATAGACTAAGTTTTTATTCTCTTATTTTTCAGTTGAATATGGCGATCTCCCGGTTCTAACGGACATTTTTGCGGATTTTTCTGAGCTCCGGGTTTATTTTCTACATTTTATTAAAGATATGGATCTCTTTCTTAGATGACAAGATTTTTGGAGCCTAATTTTGTTTTCTCATATTTTTTAGTTGAATATGTCGACCGCTCGGTTCCAACAGTATTTTTGCGGATTTTTCTTAGCTTTGGGCTTTTTTCCATTTTCTAGAAGATATGAATCTTTTTATTAAATGACATTATTTTTGGCCTAATTTTGTCTTCTTTTTTCCAGTTGTATATTGCGATCTCCTGGTTCCAATGGACATTTGTGTGGATTTTTCAGAGCTCGGTGCTATTTTCTACATTTTATGGCAGATATGCATCATTTTATTAAATGATATGATTTTGGCCTAATTTTGTCTTCTTTTATTTTTCAGTTGAAGTTGGCGATCTCCCGTTTCCAACTGAATTTTTTTTCGATTTTTCTGAGCTCTGAGCTCTTTTCAACATTTTCTGTATAATATGAATTTTTATTTGAAATGCTATGATTTTTATAATGTAATTTGGTCTTCTCTTATTATTCAATTAAAGATGGCGATCTCCTGGTTTCGACGGACATTTTTGTCGATTTTTCTTAGCTTAGGGCTATTTTTCTACATTTTCGGGAAGTTATGGATCTTGTGATTAAATGATATTTGTTATGACCTTAAGATCGGCCCAGTCGATCTAGGCCAGTATGATTAAAGCCCAAGTCATGGCCTGTCGAATCTTCACAATGAGACCTAGTTCACCGAGGCTTAGACAAGCTCGCCGTGGCTCAGAGCAGCCCGCACCTGCAGAGCAGCGAACTTGTCAACCGAACCAAAGAGAAAAGCCCTCCGGTTGATCGCGCACGATCTACACCAGCTCGTCCCAAAGGTAGCTCGCCACAGAGGCAGCTCGCCTACCTCTCCACCCAGAAGCAGTTCGCCCAAGGAGGAAGGCGACCTTCCACTAGTATCACTGCCAGTTTCACTACAGACAAGTCTGACAAAAGCACACCTGGCCGCTTCGCAGCCTGATAGCCTGTCAAAAGCACCCATGGTCGTTTCGTCGCCAGACAGCCTGACAAAAGCACGCCTGACATTTACGGCTCTGACAAAAGCATGCCTGACATGTTCGACCCTGACATCCTCGGTCGAACCCCTGACACCCTGACACAGTCAGCTCAGCTAAAGAAACCGACTCCAACAGCCTATAAATACACCCTCTCCTCCAATAAGAAAGGGGCTAGCTAATCTGTAAGAAATTCTAACACATCTACTTATATTCAAGGTTGAATATCCTCCACATATTTGCGCCGTCCACGTTAGTTTGCCACGCAAGTGCCGATCTCCCTCTAAGATCGCCCTGCGTGTCTGACATTCTCCAAGCAGTCACCAACTGACTTAAGCATCGGAGAGGCTCTCGGTTGACAGCCAACCGAGCCTTTTTGACGAGTTGCTCCTCTTGCAGGAAGTTCGTCCCAGCTACCGACGGTCAGAGCGACCCACGTCTAACTACTCCACTAGACGGGCGACCCTGAGATTTCCATCTATAAAGCGTCTTCCAATCGGGATTAACTTCGTCTTCAACCCAAAACTTGTAATCATTGTAACCATGATTCCCATTTCAATATAAATTTAGTGTTAACGGATTTTACCCTGTAACATTTGGCACAGTCTGTGGGAACATTGGTTACATTCATGACAGACCCTACACAAAGTCACAACAGTCATCATAGCTGTAAAAAGCCAATGCTCGAGGAGGCCCCCTCTCCTAAGAGGTCCCCCCAAGAGATGCGCACCATCAAGGATGCAGCACGTGGCGTTTATCAAAGCTTTGAGATCTTTGACAAAGTGATGAAGGATATGGCTACGGCGAAATCTACGAGGAGGCCTCTAACATCAGGCCCCTCTAGACCTCTCAATGTGAGGCGGAACCTCCTCCCCAAGTTTGATGAAGAAGCAGCTGTTCGGATGAGGTGCTTCGATGAAGAGGAGCTAGCTGCTCTGTAAAGGCGTCTCGATGATGACGAGGTGGCCGCTAGACAGAGATGGTTCGACGAGGAGGAGGCCGCAATTCAAAGAAGGCTTGATGAAGAGGATCCATTTTCACTGCAAGGAAGAGGATCCAGCAGAGGAGCTTGGCATCCACTACGCATCGATCGAGATAGTGCGGGAGAACATCCTGCAAGATCAAGCTGTGGAGAGCCGCTCTTGCAGAAGATCATCAAGCCCAAGGCGCAAAGGGTGCCCCCATCAAGGCCGAAGCCCCCCTAGGTTCAATGATTAGGGGGCTGAGCCGCGAGTGAAGCTCGATCCCCAGGGCATATAGAAGGGACTCTCCTGAGCGCAGAGGTGGCTCATCTGGGGGTTCCAAACACAGGCAAGAGCTCCAAGGCAGTCAAGACGTCACACGAAGGTCACCGGCACCTCCCCAACATCTCGAAGAAGCCAACCCACTGACGCAAAGGGTGATCTCAACCCCGATACCGCGTAGGTTCAAGCTACCCCAGCTGGAATTGTATGACGACTCGGGCGATCCACTCGAACACGTGCATCATTATAGGGGGTGATGGAGATCCAAGGAGCAGACGATAAGCACCTCTGCCGTGCCTTCTCGATGACTCTGAAGAAGTCTTCTGTGAAGTGGTACAACGACTTGCAGGATAAATCGATTGACTCCTTTGGCAATCTGTCCCATAAGTTTTGAATGCAATTTCAAGCAGGGCAAAGAAGGAAGATGGCCCCTGACTATCTGTTTACGATAGTCCAAGAGGAAGGGGAGACACTCCGAAGGTTCCAGTGGTGCTTCAATGAAGAGCGTCTAAGCGTGATGAGCTGCGGAGACGAGCTTGCCATGGTAGCCTTCAAGCAGGGGCTAACCAATCACAGTCTACACAAATCCATACTCCACGACCTTCCATTGGACCTCGATGCTCTCTTCTCCAGAGCTTACAAGTTCATTCTCAATGAGGAGTCATTGGGGGCAAAGAAAGTAGTTACCGCCAGCGAGCGACCCAGAGCTGAACCTCGGCCTCCACCTAGGTCGAGGCATGATGACTGCCCTGAGGGCGAGATCAAGATCGCCCCCGAGGGCGTGATCAGGGAGGTCCACGAGGGCAGGATTGCCCCAAACCAATGAGGTATTCCTCGTTCCACCCCAACGCGAGGAACAGACCTGAAAGAGCATTGGAGGAGGTGCATTATACAAGGCTCAATGCCCCTCTGGTCGAAGTGATGGCATCGGCCAAGACGGGCGGACTTCTCAAAGATCCGCCCATGGAGATGAGGGAAAGGTCGAACGCATGCAATGCGCAGAAGTACTGTCGGTACCACCACGACCACGACCACGACACCGAAAATTTCTTTACTCTGAAAAAGGACATAGAACGACTAATCCTGGGTGGCCATCTTCAGAGGCTCACCGATCAAGAGGGCCAGAGCTGAGAAGGGCGAACTTAAAAGGAACCTGTCCAGCCGACCTAGGCCCAGAACGCCAAACTAGCCGCCCATCCTATCACTAGTCTGATCATATGCATAGATGTGATATGTGGTGGGCCAGCCTCAGGCGAAACCTTGGCATCACATATGAAGAATTATGCGAGGCAGGTCATGATGGCTAGTACTGATTAAGGGGCGAAGCGAAGTAGGGTAGCTCCACCCCATCTCCTTCTCCGACGATGACCTGGAGAGGGTCGAGCTACCACATGATGACGCCATCGTCATCGAAGCACTCATCGGGTCGGTAATTGTGAGCAGGCTCTTGGTTGACACCGGCAGCTTGTGCGACATACTGTTTTTGTCGACGATCCAGAAGATGGGACTGGGCGAGGTTGACTTGAAACCATGCTTGGGCCCGATTGTCAGCTTCACTGGACATTCGGTGCCTATTGTTGAAACGATCGATCTGCCCGTCACCCTGGGGGAGAGGCCAAGGATTGTTATGCGAAGGATGTAATTCGTCGTCGTCGACATCCCTTCGGCATACAACGGCATCACAGGACGGCCTTACTTGACCGTCGTCGAAGCTCTCTCCTTGCTTCTGCACCAGATGATAAAGTTCCAGACTCCGTATGGGGTTGGACAAGTGCGAGGAAGCCAGAGGCTCTCGCGAAGCTGCTACGTCGTCTCCACCAAGCATAAGCAATCCGAGCAAGCCCTGTCGGCCGAACTCCTTGACGGTCGGGAGTACTTGGAACATAAGCGACCAACCCCGTTAGATGGCGTAGAGGAGGTGCTACTGACGGAGGAGGCAGAAAAAACTGTATCGATCGGCACAAAGTTAACTGTAAAGCTGAGGTGTAGGCAAAACAAGCAATGTATCCTGATTCGGTGCCACCCAAGTCAAACCTGACTTGTTACCAGTGCCCTAATCCAGCAACACCTGAGATCACTCTCGAATACTCTAGTAAATATCACTAAAGCTTCTCTTTAGCCCACTTGTGGAAACCCCAACAAGTGCAATCGACCTACAATCAATGTCCATGTATCCCACATTTCGGGAACACACAAATACCTTAATCCCACAACTTGGAACTAAGTACACTCTCACTAACCGAGAGCAAATCATTTCCTTGACTCCCACAACTTGGGATCAAGGCAGCCCTCTCACCAACCGAGAGTACTCAACAAAATATAAGTATTGAGAATGAAATATACAACTTGAAAGACACTCACCTATGCCTTGAATAAGAACTTACTTGTGAAGGCTATATAGTGTGTGTGTGTGTGTGTGTGTGTGTGTGTGTGTGTGTGTGTGTGTGTGTGTGTGTGTGTGTGTGTGTGTGTGTGTGTGTGTGTGAAGTGCTCAATGAGGGAGGAGATATGCCCTGAGATGCTTGCCTAAAGATGAAAGCAAATCTGGCTTAGATGTGTGCTTTAGAGCATAGAGGGCAAGAGAGAATTAGAGAGCATTTGAGAGGAGAAAGAGGTTTGAAATGAGACTTGAAATGTTTTCTTAAGGGACGGAGTTCTCACATATTCAGCCTATCTCATATATATATTAGCTCAAGGGAAACAACAAACCCCAAGCAAATAGACCCACAAACTAATCTTCCAACGGCTAGAAATGGGCTGAAAACGACTCAGACAGTCGCCTGTAGAAGGGGGGACAGTCGCCTAGTCCACTGTAGCCAACGGCTATAAACATAAAAACAATGGCAGGACAGAGGATGACCAGTCAACTGTAGAAGGATGACCAGTCAACTGTAGAAGGATGACCAGTCGACTGTCCACCTGGGTAGGCGCCTGTCGAACCTACAACAGGCGGCTGTTCGATGGGCAATTTCTACAGATTTTCAGTACAACTGATCACTAAAACATCCATATCTGACACTACAAATGGAGTGATTCAAGTTGGGTTGGAAAGATAACAAAATTTTCTTTCAAATGAGATTTGAATGGACATAAAATTCCAACTACAGAAAAACTGACATGACTTTAAATCTGACTGATAGATGCATGAAATCTGATATCGGCTCACGAAAACAGT
Organism: Scilla litardierei; assembly: GCA_030789695.1. Taxonomy (NCBI): domain Eukaryota; kingdom Viridiplantae; phylum Streptophyta; class Magnoliopsida; order Asparagales; family Asparagaceae; genus Scilla; species Scilla litardierei. The sequence goes on from JAULAV010008439.1 coordinate 5,916, forward strand.
CGTAACTTGAACTACAGATATCCGATTGGAGTGATTCAAGTTGGGTTGGAAAGTTTAGTGAGTTAGCTAACTACTACAAGTAGATTGGATGAAAAATTCTAACTACAGAAATATTGGCATCAGTTTGAAGGCAGACTGGTTAGAAATACAGAATACAGCTTCAAACAGATTTGGGCTCTTTTTAGAAACAGGCGACTGCTGAAGGGTAACCAGGCCTCTGGTGAGCACACCAGTCGACTCGTGATCCTTCATTAGGCCCCTGTTTTGAGTCAAAAGTTCAGATTCAAGTTTTGAAAGCCTATAAGCATATGTGGTCAACTAGAGGCTATACGAATAATGTGTATAAGGTAGTGTATGTGCCTCTAAGTATTTCTAATTCAAGGCTTAACATTCTATAAGACTCACAAAGAAGTAAATACTAAAGATTACAATGATTATCCTTACTTCTTCATGGTCTTGAGTCTTTTAGTTGTATGTCTTGAATTTCTCCAACGTCATCTAGTCATTGGTCCTTAAGATGTTCTTTGAAGCTTTTGAATCATCCATTCATTTCTTCTCTTTGGATTGAATCTCCATTCATTTGTTGAAGCCATTTGCTTGAGGTTTGATGTAGTCTTTGAGTTCTTCAAGCCAATTCTTCACCTTTGTTGATCTACCAAGTTCTCCACTTGAATCAACACGTGTAGTCACTTTTGATCTTCTTGAATCTAATTGGTGACTCTTTAGTTAACTGCAATCACATGTGTTAATCACGATGATTTATATTTGATCATCATCAAAACCATGATGGAGAGTCTAATACTTAATAATATTACCATACTTAAAGTGCCTTGGGCCGAGAAGAGTCGAGGAGGTCATCTGCGAGATACATGAAGGATTCTACGGAAATCATCATGGTGGCCGCACCCTGGCATATAAGGCAATCTGGTTGGGCTACTATTGGCCGACTATGCTGAAGGTTGCAATCAACTTCGTCAAGCGGTGCGAGGAGTGCCAGAATTCTTCAATCATACAAAGGATCCTCCCGCCGACCTGATTCCAATTCTCAACCCGGTTCCATTTGCCAAGTGGGGCCTCGACATCCTCGGACCGTTACCAATGGCAACTGGAGGAAGGAAGTTCCTAGTTGTCGCCGTCGATTACTTTACCAAGTGGATCGAAGCGGAACCCTTAGCACGCATTACCTCAAAATACATGAAGAACTTCATCTGGAAGTCTATCATATACCTATTCGGGATACCCCGCTCCATTGTGACGGGCAACGGGACGCAGTTCGACTCCACGAACTTCAGAGAATTCTGCTCGAATTGGGGCCTCAACCTCTACTTCGCCTCTGTAGTGCACCTGCAGTGCAATGGCATGGACGAGGCTACGAACAAGTGCATCCTTGAACCCTTGAAGAAGAAGGCCGGTAACGCTCTTGGATCTTGGCCTAACGAGCTACCCGGCATCCTTTGGTCTTACCTCACCACCTACAAAGCTTCAACTGGCGAGAGCTCCTTCATGCTAGCGTATGGGGCAGAAGCCGTCGTCCCGATTGAGGTCAGCGAACATTCTCTCCGCCTCCAGTACTTCGATAAACAAGCGAATGAAGAAGGATTCGACCTCAACACCAAACTCCTCGATGAGGTAAGGGATCGTGCTCTAACATGTCTTATCAAACACAGCCAAAGGATGGCAAGGTACAACAATTCTCGGGTGAAGAAGCAAAGCTTCAGAGTTAGCGACCTCATCCTCAGGGACACCACCTTCAAACTCGAGGTCGACCGCCGTAAAAAGCTCTCCGTCAAATGGGAGGGCCACTACAAAATAGCAAACGTCGTGGGACCTGCAACCTACATTTTAGCGAACATGGAAGGCGAAGAACTAGCTCATCCATGTAACGCCCCACACTTACTCAAGTATTATCAATAAAATTTGTAATTTTATATTTGTACAAACAATGTGTTGTTTGAATAAAAGTTTCAGATCCCCTCCAAGATAGAAAACGCCTCTATAAAGGTCGCTTTAATAATCCGGAGCGGGCTAACTCACTACAAGTAAACTCTTGTGTTTTCATTTGTACATACATATTATGCGAACTAAAATTACAGCCCGCCAAACAAACTGAAATTATAAATGCGGTTTCGGCTACAGCCCATCAATATATGCCCTTTCAAAGACCTCCGGGGCAGTTTGCCATCCAAACCGGTGTGATAAATACGGGGTCGGCTACGGCCCATCTATACCCGCACTCTTGAATACCTTCGGGGCAGTTTGCCATCCAAACCAAAGTAATAAATACGGGGTCGGCTACGGCCCATCTATACCCACACTCTTGAAGACCTCCGGGGCAGTTCTCCATCCAAACCGGAGTAATAAATGCGGGGTCGGCTACGGATATATACCCACACTCTTAAATACCTCCAGGACAGTTCGCCATCCAAACCGGAGTGATAAATGTGGGGTAGGCAAAGGCCCAATACCCGTCCGATTATAGAGGATGTAGGGTAGGCGACCACCCAATACCCGCCCTCTCAAAGACTTCCGGGGCAGGTCGCGGTGCAGTTACCCATAGCATACCGGATTTCACTAACCAAACTGAACATGGGCTTGACGGAGGGGCTACGGCCCCGACCTCGTCCTCAGGAAGACCTCTGGGGCAGTTTTCCATCCAAACCGGAGTGGTAAATACGGGGTCGGCTGTGGTCCATCTATATCCGCACTCTCGAAGACCTCCAGGGCAGTTTACTATCCAAACCAGAGTGATAAATGTGGGGTCGGCTACGGCCCATCTATATCCGCACTCTTGAAGACCTCTGGGGCAGTTTGCTATCCAAACCGGAGTGATAAATACGGGGTCAGCTACGGCCCATCTATACCTACACTATTGAAGACCTCCGGGGCAATTCGACATCCAAACCGAAGTGATAAATGCAGAGTCGGCTACGGCCTATCTATACCTGCACTTTTGAAGACCTCTGGGGTAGTTTGCCATCCAAACCTGAGTGATAAATGCAGGCTAGGTGACGGCCCAATACCCGTCCGATTACAGAGGATGCTGTATAGGGGACGACCCAATGCCCGCCCTCTCAAAGACTTTCGAGGCAGGTCGCGATGCAGTTACCCATAGCATGTCGGACCTCGCTAACCAAACCGACAAAGAAAGCGAGCTACTTAGCACCAAACAAAGATCCGGGGCATGCCACATCCAGCGCCGCCAAACGACAGCGAAAATGATCTATCTTTACAAAGCATTTCACCAACTCGACTACATCCAAACTCAACAACATTCTGCTTCTTTCCACTCCTAGGCTCTTCCAAGCAGAAAGTTGTGGGCATACAAGTACAAACAAGCACAAAGGCAAATGAGGCAAACTACTTCAAACATGATATCTTTCATTAACGTGAAAATTTTCACCTAGTTTCTTTTAAAGAAAAATATATACAAGTCCTAAGCCTGGCCCCAAGATCCGCCCTACATATGCTCCCCCCAACAGCTAACTATGGTGCCGCAACATGGTCGCCGACCTCCTCATGTGCCTTCGCTTGTTTCCCCACCTCGCTCTCTGTTGGTTCCGTCACTGCGACCTCCCCCTGGCCTCACACATCGCCACCGGCCTGATCGCTGCCAGACGGACCTCATGTTTCTCTATCTTCCTCTTCCTCCTTGCCATTCGAAGATGCCAACAACGCGGAGAAGTCGACCTCCAGCCCGAGATGCAGCCTCTTCAACCTCTTCTCTGCCCTCTCGAGGCCCGCCTAGAGGCCCGCCTGCAAACCCGCCTACCGACCCTGTGCCATGCTCTTAGCCCACACATCCTTCATGATGGGAAGGAGCTCGTCCATCTGGTATTTGTAGACGGCCTCTGCCTTCATGGCCTCAGGATCGATCTTCTTCAGCTCCTCCACCAGACGTGAGAGCTCGGTGATCTCATGTCCCTTTGCCTTCACCTCCACGGCATGGACGCTCTTCAAAGCGACCGTTTGGGCATCCGCCTCCTGAAGCTGATGTGCCAGCTCCTCTGAGATTTTGTACAGCTTCTCCATCTTCCCTTCTAGGTTGCATAGAACCTACGGTCTTCTTCCAACTCCTCCTCCCTGTTCCGCAGCCGCTCAACGACCTCCTTGAGTTCGGCTTCCCTCTTCCGCAGCTCATCGGTGGCCGCCTTAAGCTTCGCCTTCTTTCACCTGATGGTTGCCTTGAGCATGGCCACGTTAGTGTGGCACTGCAAGGACGTCATCGCCGCCACAGCCTATAGAAGAAACAAAATATATGAGCCCACATGAAAGAATGCAGACCAGCAACATGAGTATGGAGAGCAACGAACCTGCATGCTGTGAAAAATTACCGGGATGCAGAGGCGCTCGGCACCAACATTTTACATGGACTCCTGGTCCCTAGGAAACAGACTGTTCTCCGCCAGACGGGTGGAAACCCCGGCATCCTCGAACAACGATTCCTGGGCACCCACCGGGTAGCGCCGCCCGAAAAGCTCGATCTTCAGGATGGCCAAGACCTCGGCCTTCTTAGCTTTGAAGCGGGCGAGTGCCGCCTCACAGCTTGGATGCCCCGGCGTCCTCACGTCTGGCTTCCTCTGCTCCCAAGAGGAGCATCCAAAGGGCCAACGCTCGACCCATGTAGCTTTAATATGGGATGGCAGGCCCTGGGGCATGGCAATCGTCAGATCAGCCACCGGCTCCTTGACAGCATCGAGGTCGGCTAAGCTGCCCAATGCGGCCTCGCTCGGATGGAAGGAGGGAGAGGTTACTGTGGACTCCTTCTTCTTCGGTTTCTTGCTCCGTCCTCCTCCTCCTCAGCCCGCGTACTGGATGCCTCCTCCAGGCTCCGCTTCTGCCCGGCCTTCTTCAGCAAGCCCTTACACTCCCCCGCTTTACCTTTGACCTTGGATGCCTGCTCCTTGAGCGTCGGATCCTCGGTCGATGGCTTCTCCATGGACATCCTCATTAGTTCGTCCCTCGACAGACTCATGGCCACACCTGCAAAAAGAAAAGAGATCAGGGTGAGAAAATATGAAGAAGGTCGCTTAGATCGCGATACCTTTGGGCCAGATATGGAGGACGATCTGGTGGTCCTTCACTAGCTTCGTATGTTTTCGGAGCTCGTGTGGGATCTCCATCAAGATCTTGGAGTCCTCCAGATCATGCCCCTACAGAGTCACCTCCATGTTCGCTTGGAGGTTCAACTTCCCCCAGTTCGACCGCAGAGTCAAGTCCGCCGGTGTCGAGATGAAAATGAACTTCTCCTTCCGAGTCAAGTCCGAGCTCGAAGGTCAAAAAATAGACCCCGACTTCGTTGTCCACAGGTGAACAGGCCCGTTCATCGAAGGTGGGGAGGCGAACTTCATAGGGTGGCCGGATATACTTGGAACGAATTTCGGCGCTGCTGATATGCTTAGTCTTAGGCGCTATGGCCAGGATCTCCGCCGGAACTGCTGCGGTAACTACTTCAATGGTAGACCCTGAGCCCTTCTTTTTGGTTTTCTTGGGGACCGTCGACGTCGAGGGGACGATGAGGGCTGCTTCCCGTTCCTTCGGCCGAGACTCTGCCACGTCCACTAACATCATCTGTTCCTCCGTCCCCTCGGAGCTAACATCCTCAAACTCGTCGAAGTGCTTCTCTACGTGTTTATTAGAGGAAGAAGATTCAGATGAAGTCATCTGATATAAATCAAAGAAAGTACCTAAGAAGAAGATCGCCAGAGCTCCGATGAAGCGTCGATTGGCAGCAAGAGCTCGAAGACGAAGAACGAAAGGAGTTTTTTGAAATTTGAAAGAAGGATCCCTCAACCGTTTCCCCCTCTCTGTTTTATAGAGGGCATCGACCAATCTCGACCGTTGAAGGTGGGCCACATGGCAAGATCTGAAGCGAAGCTGTCGCCTCTGCTTCTCCCCAAAGCCATACGCGGCACATGTCATGCTCTGAGTGGCAGGGCTCATTGATATCTCTCCGCTACCGAATCGTCATAATGACTTTAGAGATTCACTAGGCATCTTGCATTAAATGCCACAGTTGTTACCCAACAGAGCGGAGCACGTCATCCGAGCCGAGCCGGACTTCTCGTTTCGAACTCGAATGACGGGAGCAATTGTTACGACCTTAAGATCAGCCCAGTCGATCTAGGCACGTATGATCAAAGCCCAAGTTATGGCCCACCGAATCTCCACAATGAGACCTAGTTCACCGAGGCTTGGACAAGCTCGCCTGGCTCAGAGCAGCCTGCACCTGCAGCACGGTGAACTTGTCAACCGAAACAAAGATAAGAGCCCTCCGGCTAATCTCGCATGATCTATACCAGCTCGTCCCAAAGGTAGCTCGCCCCCGAGGCAGGTCGCCTACCTCTCCACCTAGAAGTAGTCCGCTCAAGGAGGAAGGTGACTTGCCACTAATATCACTGCCAGTTTCACTACAGACAAGTCTGACAAAAGTGCACTTGGCTGCTTCGCCGCCTGACAGACTGCTAAAAGTGCCCATGGCCATTTCGCTGCCTGACAGCCTGTCGAAAGCACCCATGGCTGTTTTGTCACCAGACAGCCTAACAAAAGTGTGCCTGACATTTATGGCTCTGACAAAAACACACCTGACACGTTCAGGCGAACCCCTGACACCCTGACACTGCCAGCTCAGCTAAAGCAACCAACTCCAATAGGCTATAATAACCTCCTCTCCTCCAACGAGAAAGGGCCTGGCTAATCTGTAAGAAATCCTAACACGTCTACTTATATTCAAGGTCGAACATCCTCCACATATTCGTGCCTTCCGCATTAGTTAGCCACGCAAGCGCTGATATGCCTCTAAGATCGCCCTGCATGTCCGACATTCTCCAAGCAGTCACCAACTGACTTAAGCATCGGATAGGTTCTTGGTTGACAACCAACCTAGCCTTTCTGACGAGTTGCTCCTATTGCAAAAAGTTCGTCCCAACTACCGACGGACAAAGCGACCCAAGATGAACTACTCCACTAGACGGGTGACCTACTATGATAGACGGGCGACCTACTATGATTGACGGGCGACCCTGAGATTTCCATCTATGAAGCATCTTCCAATGGGGAGTTAACCTCTTCTTCACCTCTAAAACTTGTAATCATTGTAACCATGATTCCCATTCAAATATAAATTCAGTGTTAGCGGATTTTACCCCGCAAAAATATTATTTTTGAGATAATTTTTTCTTCTCTTATTTTTTCAGTTGAAGATGGCGATCTCCTAGATCCAACGGATATTTGTACGGAATTTTCTGAGCTCTGGGCTATATTCCACTTTTTGGAAGATATACATATCATTTTATTAAATGATATGATATTTTGGCTTAATTTTGTCTTCACTTATTTTTCAATTGAAGATGGCGATCTCCTGGTTCCAACGGACATTTTCGTGGATTTTTATGAGCTCGGAGCTATTTTGTACACTTTTTGGAAGATAAGAATATTTATATTAAATGATATGATTTTTATATTCTAATTTGTTCTCCTCTTATTTTTTTCTGTTGAAGATGGCGATCTCCCAATTCCAACAGACATTTTTGTGGATTTTTCTGAGCTCCAAGTTATTTTTGACATTTTATTAAAGATATGTTGTAGCCTAATTTTGTCTTCTCATATTTTTCAGTTCAATATGGCGATCTCCTGGTTCCAACAGACATTTTTGAAGATTTTTCTTAACTTTGGGCTTTTTTCTACATTTTCTGGAAGATATGAGTCTTTTTATTAAATGATATGATTTTTTGGCCTAATTTTGTCTTCTCTTTTGTCGGTTGAATATTGCGATCTCCCGGTTCCAACGAACATTTGTGCAGATTTTTCTGAGCTCGATGCTATTTTCTACATTTTATGGCAGATATTTATCTTTTTATTAAATGATTTGATTTTGGGCTAAATTTGTCTTCTTTTATTTTTTAGTTAGCGATCTCCCGGTTCCAACGGACATTTTTTCGGCTTTTTCTGAGCTCTGATCTATTTTCTACATTTTTTGTATGATTTGAATCTTTATATTAAATGATATGATATTTATAACCTAATTTTGTCTTGTTTTATTTAGTAGAAGATGGTGATCTCCCGATTCCAACAGATATTTTTGTCGATTTTTCTCAGCTCAGTGCTATTTTCTACATCTTCGGGAAGTTATGGATATTTTTATTAAATGATATGTTTTTTGACCTAATTTTTTCTTCTCTTATTTTTTTAAGATAAAGATGGCCATCTCTCGGTTTCAGCGAATATTTTTGCAGATTTTTTTGAGCTTCGGACTAGTTTCTACATTTTCTTAAAGTTATGGATCTTAATATTATATGATATGATGTTTATTGCCTAATGTTGTCTTCTCGTATTTTTCAGTTGAAGATGTCGATCTTCCTGACATTTTTTGCATATTTTTAGCTCGGTGCTATTTTGTACATTTTATGGAAGATATAAAACTTTTTTTAAATAATATGATTTTTATAGCCTACGTATGTATTCTCTTATTTTTTTTCAGTTGAAGATAGCGATCTCCCGGTTTCAACAGACATTTTCGCAGATTTTTCTACATTTTCTGGAAGTTATGTATCTTTTTATGAAATGATATGATTTTTTGGCCTAATTTTGTCTTCTCTTTTTAAATTTGAAGATGGCAATCTCCCGGTTCCAAAGGACATTTGTTCGGATTGTTTTGAGCTTCGGGTTATTTTCTATATTTTTTGTATACTATGAATCTTAATATTAAATGATATGATTTTTATACACTAATTTGTCATCTCTTATTTTTCAGATGAAGATGGAGATCTCTCGGTTCTAACAGACATTTTTGAGGATTTTTGGGAGATCGGGGCTGTTTTTATACATTTTCAAAAAGTTATGGATCTTTTTATTAAATGATATGATTTTTTGGCCTAATGTTTTCTTCTTTTATTTTTCAACTGAAGATTGCGATTTCCCATTTCTAACAGACATTTTGCGTATTATTCCGACTTGGGACTATTTTCTAAATTTTCTCTAAGATATATATCTTTTTACTAAATGATAAGATTTTTGACATAATTTTGTCTTCTCTTATTTTTAGTTAAGATGGCGATCACCCAGTTCCAGCGGATATTTTTGCTGATTTTTATTAGCTCGGTGCTATTTTGTACATTTTTATAAATGATATGATTTTGTAGTCTATGTTTGTCTTCTCTAATTTTTTTCAATTGAAGATGGCGATCTCTCGGTTCCCACGGACATTTTTGCAGATTTTTCTTAACTTGAGTCTGTTGTTCTACATCTTCTGAAACATAAGGATCTTTTTATGAAATGATATGATTTTTTGGCCTAATTTTGTTGTCTTTATTATTCAGAAGATGATGACGATCTCCCGATTCCAACGAAAATTTTTGCGGATTTTTCTAAGCTCCGGGACATTTTCTACATTTTTTGTAAGGTATGAATCTTTGTATTAAATGATGTGATTTTTATTAGCCTAATTTTGTCTACTCTTATTTTTTAGTTGTAGATGGCGATCTCCTGGTTCCAGTAGAAATTTTTGCAGATTTTTCAAAGTCCGGTACTATTTTCTATATTTTATGGAAGATATGAATTTTTTATTAAAAGAAAAGATTTTTATATCCTATGTTTTTCTTTTGTTAATTTTTCAGATGAATATTGCGATCTACCGGTTCCAGCGGACATGTTTACTTATTTTTGTTAGCTAGGGGATATTTTTCTTTATTTATGGATGATATGGATCATTTTATTAAATGATATGATTTTTGGCCAAAAGTTATCATCTTTGTTTTTTAGTTGAAGATGGCGTTCTCATGGTTCCAACGTCGATTTTTGCGGATTTTTTTGACCTCGAGTCAATTTTTTATATTTTCTTGAAGATATGGATCTTTTTATTAAATGATACGATTTTTAAGCGCAAATTATTCTTCTCTAATTTTGTAGATGAAGATGGCAATATCCCAGTTCCAACGGAAATTTTCGCGTATTTTTCTGAGCTTCAAGATAATTTCTAAATTTTCTGTAAGATATGAATCTTTAGATTAAATGATGTGATTTTTGTGGCTTAATTTGGTCATCTCTGATTTTTAAGTTGAAGATGTCGATCTCCTGGTTCCAACGACTATTTTGCTGATTTTTCTAAACACGTAACTATTTTCTACAATTTATTGAAGATATGGATCTTTTTATTTAATGATATGATTTTTATGGACTAAGTTTGTCTTCTCTTATTTTTTCACTTGAAAATGGCAATCTCCCGGTTCCAACAGAAATTTTTGCAGAATTTTTCGAGCTTCATGCTATTTTCTACATTTTCGTAAGATATGGATTTTCTGTATTAAATGAAATGATATGATTTTCATGGCCAAATTTTGTCTTCTCTTATTTTTTTCAGATGAAGATAGCGATCTCCCGGTTCCAACGATCATTTTCACGTATTTTTCTGAGCTCCGGGCTATTTTATAACTTTTCTGTAAGATATGAATCTTCGGATTAAATTATATGATTTTATGGCCTATTTTTTCATCTCTGATTTTGAAGTTGAAGATGTCGATCTCTCGGTTCCAATGGCTATTTTGTGGATATTTCTTAACACGAAACTATTTTCTACAGTTTATTGAAGATATGATGTTTTTCTTTAATGATATGATTTTTATGGACTAAGTTTGTCTTTTCTTATTTTTCACTTGAATATGGCGTCTCCCGGTTCCAACAGAATTTTTTGGGGAATTTTCTGAGCTTCGTGCTATTTTCTACATTTTCTGTTAGATATGGATCTATATTTTAAATGAGATGATTTTTATGGCCTAATTTTGTCCTCTCTTATTTTTTCAGTTGAAGATGGTGATCTCCCGATTCCAACAAAAAATTTTGCGTATTTTTTGAGCTTGAGGCTATTTTCTATATTTTCTGGAATATAAGGAATTTATATTTTTTATATGATTTTTGTTGCCTAATTTTGTCTTCTCTTATTTTCCAGTTGATGATGGCAATCTTTTTGTTTAATGATGTGATTTTTTGGCATTATCTTGTCTTCTCTTACATTTCAGTTTAAGATGGCGTTCTCCGGCTACAACAGACATTTTTGCGAATTTTTGACATAGATGTTAGTTTCTATATTTTTGGATTTTTAATAAATAATATGATTTTATGGCCTAAATTTGTCATCTCATATTTTTCAGATGAAGATGGCAAGCTCCGTGTTCCAACTGACATTTACACAGATTTTATGGCCTAATTTTGTCTTCTCTTATTTTTTTCGTTGAAGATGGCGTTCTCTCGGTTCTGATGGATATTTTTGCGGAATTTTTTTAACCTAGAGGCTATTTTCTACATTTTCTAGAAGATATGGATCTTTTTACATAAAATTTAATTTTAAGCTTAATTTTGCCTTCTCTTATTTTTTAGATATATATGGTGATCTCCTGGTTCCAATAGACATTTTTGCAATTTTTTCTTACCCACTGGCCAGTTTCTAAATTTTCTGTAAGATATGTATCTTTAAATTAAAAGATATGATTTTCGAGCCTAATTTTGTCTTCTCTTATTTTTCAGTTCAAGATGGTGATCACCCGGCTCAAACAATCATTTTTGCAAATTTTACTTAGCTCGAAGCTATTTTCTGTATTTCCTGGAAGATATGCATCTTTTAGTTAAATGATATAATTTTTTGCCTAATTTTGTATTCTCTTATTTTTCAATTGAAGATAGCGATATCTCTGTTCCAATAGACATTTTGTGGATTTTTAAGCATGGGGCTATTTTCTGTATTTTCTAGAAGATATGGATCATTTTATTAAATGATATCATTTTGGCCTAATTTTATGTTCTGTTATTGTTTAGCTGAAGGTGGCGATGTTCATGTTCCAACGAGTATTTTTGGGGATTTTTCTGTGCTCGGGGTTATTTTCTATATTTTATTGAAGATATGGATCTATTTATTAAATGATATGATTTTTAGCCTAATTGTATCTTCTCTTATTTTTCAGTTGAAGATGGCGATCTCCCGGTTCCAACAGACATTTTTGTCGATTTTTCTGAGCTTGGTACTATTTTTCTACATTTTCGTGAAGTTATGAATCTTTTCATTAAATGTTATGATTATTTGGCTTAAATTTGTCTTCTCCTATTTTTGGCGATCTCCTGGTTCCTACGGACATTTTTTGCAGATTATTCAGACATCAAGGCTATTTTCTAAATTATCTTGAAGATATGGTTATTTTTATTAAATGATATAATTTTTGGCCTAAATTTGTCTACTATTATTTTTCAGTTGAAGATGGTGATCTTCCGTTTCCGACGAAAATTTTTGCGGATTTTTCGAAGCTCGGTGTTATTTTCTACATTGAATGGAAGATATGAATTTTTGTATTAAATGATATGATTTTTATATCCAATGTTTTTCTTCTCTTATTTTTTCAGTTGAATATTGCGATCTACTAGTTCCAGCGGTCATTTTTGCTGATTTTGTTAGCTTGGGGCAATTTTTCTTCATTTTATGAAAGATATGTATCATTTTATTAAATGAAATGGTTTTTTGGCCTAATGTTGTCTTCTCTTTTTTTCAGTTGAAGATGGCATTCTTACGGTTCCACCGGAGATTTTTGTAGATTTTTTGACCCTGAGTCTATTTTCTACATTTTCTGGAAGATAAGGATCTTTTTATTAAATAATATGATTTTGGGCCTAATTTTATCTCTTATATTTTTCAGAAGAAGATGGCGATCTCCCTGTACCATGGACTTTTTTGCGGATTTTTCTGAGCTCCGAGCTATTTTCTACATTTTCTATAAGATAAATAATATCTTTAGTTAAATGATATGATTTTTATAGTCTAATTGTGTTTTCTCTTATTTTTCAGTTGCAAATAGCGATCTCCCGGTTCCAATGGATATTTTTGCAGTTTTTTCTGAGCTTGGGGATATTTTCTACATTTTATAGACGATATAACTCTTTTTATTAAATGATATGATTTTTAGCCCAATTTTGTCTTCTCTTATTTTTTCACTTGAAGATGTCAATCTCCCGCTTCCAAGGACATTTTTGCAGATATTTCTGAGCTTGGGACTATTTTTCTACATTTTTGGAAAGTCATGTATCTTTTTATTAAATGATATGATTTTTTGCCATAATTGGTTTTCACTTTTTTAGTTGAAGATGACGATCTCCCATTTTCAACAAACATTTGTGCGGATTTTCTAAGATCCAAAATAGTTACTAAATTTTCTTGAAGATATGTATTTTTATATTAAGTGATATGATTTTTATAGTCTAATTTTGTCTTCTCTTATTTTTCAGTTGAAGATGGCGATTTCCCGATTCCAACGGATATTTTTGTGGCTATTTCTGAGCTCGGGATAACTTTTCTACATTTTCGGGAAGTTGTAGATCTTTTTATTAAACGAAATGCTTTTTAGGACTAATTTTGTCGTCTCTTATTTTTTTCATTGAAGATGGTGATCGCCAGGTTCCAACTGACGTTTTTGCCGTTTTTTCTAAGCTTCGAGCTATTTTCTAAATTTTCAGTGATATATGAATCTTTATGGTAAATGAAATAATTTTTATTGACTAATTTTGTTTTCTCAGATCTTTTTAGTTGAAGATGTCGATCTCCCTTATCTAACAGCCTTTTTTGCAGATTTTTCTAAACTCGAAACTTTTTTCTACAGTTTATTGAAGATATGGATCTTTATTAAATGATATGATTTTTATAGATTAAGTTTTCTTCTCTTATTTTTCAGTTGAATATGACGATCTCTTGGTTCCAGCGGAAATTTTTGTGGAATTTTTTGAGCCCTGGGCTATTTTCTGTAAAATATGGATCTTTATATTAAATGATATGATTTTTATGGCCTAATTTCGTTTTCTCTTATTTTTAAGATGAATATAGTAGTCTCTCGGTTCCAACGGACATTTTTGCGGATTTTTTGAGCTCTGGGATATTTTATACATTTCCTTAAGATATGGATCTTTTTATTAAATGATATTATTTTTATGGCCTAATCTTTTCTTATATTTTTCGGATGAATAGGGCAATCTCCCGTTTCCAATTGAAATTTTTGCATATTTTTCTAAGGTCGAGACTATTTTCTATATTTTTTTGGAAGATAAGGATCTTTAGATTAATTGATATAATTTTTGTTGCCTAATTTTGTCTTCTCTTATTTTCCGGTTGATGATGGTGATTTTTTTATTAAATGAAATGATTTCTTGGCCTTATTTTATCTTCGCTTATATTTCGGTTGAAGATCACGATCTCCCGGTTCCAACAGACATTTTTGCAGATTTTTCTGAGCTCCGTGCTATTTTGCACTTTTTTGGAAGATATGGATCGTTTTATTAAATGATATGATATTTTGGCCTAATTTTGTCTTCTTTTATATTTTGGTTGAAGATGGCGTTCTCTCGGTTCCAGCGAAAATTTTTGCAAATTTTTCTGAGCTTAGGGCTATTTTGTATACTTTATGGAGATAAGAATCTTTACATTAAATGATATGATTTTTATAGCCTAATGTTGTCTTCTCTTATTTTTCAGTTGAAGATGGAAATCTTCCGGTTCCAACGGACATTTTTGCGTATTTTTTGGGCTTGGTTCAATTTTCTACGTTTTATGGAAGATATATCACTTTTTATTAAATAATACGATTTTTATAGCCTATATTTGTATTTTCTTATTTTTTTAGTTGAAGCTGGCGATCTCCTAGTTCCAATGGACATTTGTGCAGAATTGTTTTGTGCTCCGGGCTATTTCTTATATTTTTTGTATAATATAAATCTTTATATTAAATTATATGATTTTTATAACCTAATTTGTCATCTCTTATTTTTTTAGTTGGAGATGGCGATCTCCATGTTCCAAGGGACTTTTTTGCGGATTTTTCCGAGCTCGGGGCTATTTTCTACATTTTGAAAACTTATGGATCGTTTTATTAAATGATATAATATTTTTGTCCTAATTTTGTTTTGTTTTATTTTTTTTAGTTTGAAGATTGCGATCTCCCGTTCTAACAGACATTTTTCGTATTATTCTGACTTCGGGACTATTTTCAAAATTTTCTGGAAGATATGTATCTTTTTATTAAATGATAATATTTTTGCCTAATCTTGTCTTTATTTTTCAGTTGAAGATGTCAATCTCCCCTGTTCCAACGGATTTATAAGGGTCGGTGCTATTTTCTACATTTTTATAAATGAACTGATTTTTATAGCCTACATTTGTCTTCTCTTATTTTTTAGTTAAAGTTGGCGATCTCCCGGTTCAAATGGACATTTTTGCTGATTTTTTAGCTTGAGTTTGGTGTTCTACATTTTCAGAAAGATATGGATCTGTTTATGACATGATAAGATTTTTTGGCCCAATTTTGTCTTCTCTATTTTTCAGAAAAAGATGACGATCTCCCAGTTCCTACGAACATTTTTTGCGGATTTTTCTAAGCTCCGGGATATTTTCTATATTTTCTGTAAGATATGAATCTTTATATTAATGATATGATTTTTATAGAATAATTTTGTTTACTCTTTTTTCAGTTGTAGATGGTGATCTCCCGTTCCAACGGAAATTTTTGCAGATTTTTCGAAGTTCGGTGCTATTTTTCTACATTTTATGGAAGATATCAATTTTTTTATTAAATGGTATGCTTTTTAGTTCCTACTTTTTTCTTCTCTTATTTTTTAAGTTGAACATTGCGATCTACCTGTTCCAGCAGACATTTTTTACTGATTTTTGTTAGCTTGGGGCTATTTTTCTTCGTTTTACAGAAGATATGGATCATTATATTAAATGATATGATTGGTTGGCCTAATGCTATTTTCTCTTATTTTTCAGTTGAAGATGGCATCTCACAGTTGAGGATATGGATCTTTTTATTAAATGATATGATTTTTAGGCCTTTCTTATTCTTCTCTTATTTTGCAGATGAAAATGACGATCTCCGGTTCCAACGGACATTTTTGCGTATTTTTCTGAGCTCCGGGCTATTGTCTAAATTTTCTGTAAGATTGAATCTTTAGAATAAATGATATCATTTTTATGGTCTAATTTTGCCTTCCCTGATTTATTAGTTGATGATGTCGATCTCCCAGTTCCAATGACCATTTTTGCGGGATTTTTCTAAACACAGAAACTATTTTCTACAGTTTATTAAAGACATGAATCTTTTTATTAAATGATTGATTTTTATAGACAATGTTCTCTTCTCTTAATTTTTCACTTGAATATGGCGATCTTTCGGGTTCCAATGAAAATTATTGCGAAATTTTCTGAGCTCTATACTATTTTCTACTTTTTCTGTTAGATATGAATATTTGTATTAAATGATATGATTTTTATGGCCTAATTTTGTCTTCTCATATTTTTCAGTTGAAGATGGCGATCTCCCGGTTCCAACGACTTTTATGCGGATTTTTTGAGCTCTGGGCTATTTTCTATATTTTCTTGTAAGATATGGATCTATATATTAAATAATATGATTTTTATGGCCTAATTTTGTCTTCTCTTATTTTTCAGTTGAAGATGGCGATCTCCCGTCTCCAACGGATATTTTTGCGTATATTCCTTAGCTCAGAGCTATTTTCTATATTTTTTGGAATATAAGAATATTTATATTTTTGATTTGAATTTTTGTTGCCTAATTTTGTCTTCTCTTATTTTCCAGTTGATGATGTCGATCTTTTTATTAAATGATATGAGTTTTTGGCCTTATTTTGTCTTCTCTTATATTTTGTTTGAAGATGGCGATCTCCCTGTTCCAACAGACATTTTTGCGGATTTATTGAGCTCCGAGCCGTTTTTCACATTTTTGGAAGATATGGATAGTTTTATTATGATATCGGAGAAGACAAAATTAGGCCAAAAAATGACTGTTGAAACCGGGAAATCATCTTCAACTGGAATATAATAGAAGACAAAATTCGGAACTGGAAAATCACCATCTTCATTTATAAAGTGTCCATTGTAACCAGAATATCGCCATCTTCATTGATAAGATGTTTTATATATCATTTTCTGAGCTATTTTCTACATTTTATGAAAGACATGGAACTTTTTATTAATTGATATGATTTTTATAGCCTAAGTTGGTCTTCTCTTATTTTCCAGTTGAAGATGGTGATCTTTTTATTAAATTAGATGATTTTTTCGCTTAATTTTGTCTTCTCTTATATTCTAGTTGAAGATGGCGATCTCCCAGTTCCAATGGACATTTTTGCGGATTTTTCTAAGCGCCGGGCTATTTTCCACTTTTTGGAAGATATGTATCAGTTTCTTAAATGGTATGATAATTTGGCCTAATTTTGTCTTCTTTTATTTTTCAGTTGAAGATGGCAATCTCCCGATTCCAATGGATATTTTTGCGGATTTTTCTGAGTTTGGGGTGGCTATTTTATACATTTTCTGGAAGATAAGAAATTTTTATATTAAATGATATGATTTTTATATCTTAATTTTTTTCTTCACTTATTTTTCAGTTAAAGATGGCGATCTTCCAGTTCCAATGGGAGATTTCTACGAATTTTCTGAGCTCCACGCTATTTTCTACATTTTATTAAAGATATGTAGATTTCTATTGGGATACACCCCATGATTACTGCGAATAGAAGGGTTGACACATTTTACTATTTCTGACTGCCCCAGCTATCAGCCAATCCTGGCATCAAACGATAGAAATCTTGGCTCCTACGACAACGATAGTGCATCATCATCGCTTTCCATGGGATAACTATATGAATCCCACACACGGTTTCAATACACGAGCAATTTCCCACGATTAAACGATTTCAGAGACTCCCTCGGATTTTGCAAACATTTTGGGTAAAAAAGAGACCAAATGAGGAGCGTTCATGGTTTCTATGTGAAGAGGGGGTAGTTTCCATGATTTCCATAAGATTTCGGTGGATAACCCGATGGTTACTGCAAATAGCAGGGTTGAAGCATTTTACTGTTTCTGGCATCCCCCAACTATCGGAAAATCCGGGCATTAAACGATCGAAATCTTGGCTACTATGACATCAAAAGTGCATCACCATCGCTTTCCATGGGAAATCTATAAGAATTCACTCGCTGGTTCAATACAAAAGCAATTGCCACTGTTAACGATTTCTAGGATTCGCACAGATTTAGGCGTTTTGGATTAACAAAGAGTCCAAATATGGAGCGGTACTGGTTTCTATGTGAAGAGAAGGTATTTTTCATAATTTCCCATGAGATTTAGATTGGATAACCCACGGTTGTTGCAATAGTGGGGTTAAAGCATTTTACCTATTTTTGGCAGCCCACGCAATGAGCCAATCCGGGCATTAAACGGCCGAAATCTTGTCTTCTGCAACATAGATAATGCATCACCATTGCTTTCCTTAGAAAACTATAAGACTTCAGTCACTGGTTAAATATACAAGCATTTGCCATGGTTAACAATTTCTGCGACGCGTTGGGATTTCGCAGACGGAAAATAAAGAGGCCAAATGTGGAGCGTTCGTTGTTTCTATGTGAAGAGGAGGTAGTTTCCATGAATTCCTATGAGATTTTAATTTGTATACACCACACGGTTGCAGCGATTACTGGGGTTGAATCAGTTTACTAATTCTGACAGCCCCAACTATCGGCCAATCCGGGCATCAAACGACCGAAATCTTGACTCAGACGAAATCAATATAGCATCACCATTACTTTCCATGTGAAAACAATAAAAATCCGCTTACTGGTATAATACACTAGAAATTTCCACAGTTAACGATTTCTGAGGCTTGCACAGATTTCACATGCATTGTAAGGAAATAAGTGTCAAATGAGGAGCGTCCGTGGCTTCTACGTGAATATGAGGTAGTTTCCATGACTTCCCATGAAATTTTGATTGGTATAAACCACAAGGTTGCTGCGAATATTAGGGTTGAAGCATTTTTCCTATTTCTGGCAGCCCCAGCTAAGGCCAATCAAGATCTCATACGATCGAAATCTTGTCTCCT
>JAULAV010008440.1:0-123080 GCA_030789695.1 Scilla litardierei
ACTTTGGGTGGACCTCCAAAGAAGGGTCATGCTTTTATGTACACCAATACTATGCCACGTAGGAACACACATCCTACTCCACATGTTCACACGTATGATGATTTTTATGCTCCACATCCACGGGCACGTGCACACCAAGTGAGACACCCTCACGCACGTGTTCCTCCACATGCATATGTTCATCCACACTACTATATGAATGATTACCATCATGCACCATATCATATGTCGCCACCACCATTTCATCATGTGCCATATGCTTATCCACGACATGCATTTCCTAGGCCACCTCCTCATAGGCCACATGCATCACGTAGACATCAGCAACGTATGCATGCTCCCAATAGGAATAGGGCTCCCAAAATATTCACTATTTGGGACCCGAAGAACACTAACATGCATGAAAAACAAGCATACATGAATTCCTATTTTATGAATGTCGTGCATAATGATGATTATGTTGGGAAGTCTAAGTCCAATTGGACTTGTCTTCCAAAGGTAATCTTTTAGGACCCAATGACCTTGGGTACCATGAAATGATATTTCTATCTTTAGGTACTCAAGAAAAAGAAACGGAGCAACAAATCCAAATTTAGCTCCAAGGATGGGTGGATACTCGATAGCGGGTGTTCAAAACACATGACGGGTGAAGCTCAATTGCTCTCCGGAGTGGTGCCCATTGTGAATGGGAACCGAGTAGTCTTTGGAGGCAACGAGAGCGGAACCATCATTGGTGTTGGTAAAGTTGGTAACCCATCTAAACCTCTAATAAGTGATGTTTACCTTGTTAAGGATTAAATCACAATCTTATTTCAATAAGCCAACTTTGTGACAAAGGTTACAAAGTTAGCTTTGCGAAAGGAATGTGTCATATTTTGAGTAAAGATACTAATAATGTGTTATTCTCTGGCACACGCCATAAGGATATTTATATATTAGATCTTCCCAAGTCACATGAACAATGTCTCATTGCCAACACAAGTGAACAACACTTATGGCATCGACGCTTTGGTCATGTGAACTTTGGAACACTTTTTAAGCTATCCAAGTTAAATCCTATTAAAGGATTTCCTAAGCTTACTTTCCAAAAGAAAAGCTTTTGTGACTCGTGTCAATGAGGCAAGCTCCCGAAATCGTCATTCAAACCTAAGAAAAGCATTTCATCTAAACGGCCTCTAGAGCTTTTACATCTAGATCTTTTTGGGCCAACTAAAGTTGCTTCATTAGGGAATGCTCGATATGGACTTGTCATCGTTGATGACTTTTCTAGATTTACTTGTGTATTTTCTTTAGTGAATAAAAATGATGCTTTTGAAAACTTCACAATATTTGTTAAGAAAGTACAAAATCTCATTGGAACCACCATTGTCACTATTCGTAGTGATCATGGAGGGGAATTTGAGAATGAGTCTTTCTCAAATTTTTGTGATGAAGTTGGTATTACTCACACCTTTTCTTTCCCTCGCGCACCCCCTCAAAATGGTGTTGTTGAGAGAAAGAATAGGACGCTAGTGGAATGTGCTCGCACAATGCTTGATGATAGTCAACTTGGCCATCAATTTTGGGCGGAAGCGGTACATACCGCTTGCTATGTGTTTAATAGAATACTTTTGAGGCCCGGCACCAAATAAACTTGTTATGAATGGTTGTTTGGTAGATTGCCTCAAGTTAAATATTTTCAAGTTTTTGGTGCAAAATGTTTTATTAAAAACACGTATGGAAGTTTGGACAAGTTTGATCCAAGATCCGATGAGGGGATATTTGTTGGATATTCTTCCCGTAGCAAAACCTACCGGATATACAACAAAAGAATCTCAACGATCGAGGAATCACTTCATGTTTCATTCAATGAAAATTTTGTCCATTCTAGAATTACCAATGATGATGACTCCATGGAAGTTATATGTGATTCTATTGGTAATCCTAATTCTATTGATTCTAATGTTACTAACCCTACTGATGATTCTTTTGAGAATGTTTCTAGTGATCAGGGAATTCCCAAACGGCTTCATACAGTTCGTGACCATCCCCATGAGCAAGTCATTGGCAACATACTTGATAGTGTCAAGACGAGATATCAAGTCAACTACTTCGCTCATTGTGCCTTTGCCTCCTCAATAGAGCCAAAGAATATTAACGAAGCGTGCGAAGATAGTGCTTGGATCCTAGCCATGGAGGAGGAACTCATTCAATTTGAGAGGAATGAGGTTTGGGATCTTGTTCCATTGCCTTCGAAGAACCACACTGTTATAGGAATGAAGTAGATTTTCAAGAACAAGACCGACGAGAACCAAAACGTCGTCCGTAACAAAGCTCGGTTAGTAGCTCAAGGCTACCGGTAAGAGGAAGGTATAGATTTCGAAGAATCCTTTGCTCTGGTAGCTAGATTAGAATCTATTAGGTTGTTGTTATCTTTTGCATGCCATAAAGATTTTAAACTCTTTCAAATGGATGTAAAAAGTGCGAAGATGCTTGCTTGCATCTGCGAGTATCTGGATATTGATGTTCCTCCTTCTGTTTCTGACGAGGAGGAAATGGATGAGGCTGATCTCCAGGAGCTTGTTGGATCTCCTGCTCGTGCCCCCGAGCGTACGTCTGCTGCTGCTACTTCTGCTGGTGCTCCCGAGAGCACACCTGCTGCCACCATTCCTTCGGTGGATACTTCTGTTGGTGCTCCCGAGACCACTCCTGTTGTCACTCTCCCTTCAATTGACACTACTCCAGTCGTTCCCGAGACCACCACCTCTTCTGCACAGCCTGCTGCTGCTGCTGATCCTGTCTCCGCCTCCTGAGCTTACGTTGGAGGACTCTCCCATGTGCACTTGGATGATATATTTTGTCGTGAGAGAGTGGGGTAGGATAGTTGAGTGGTCATGTATTTATGATGTATTTTTGGATGTTTTGATGATACATTTTGATGTATATTTGTTTTGATGTCTGTTGAGACATGTGTTGTATTTTGTGCACCGATCTGATGATCGTTTATATTTGTGTTGGCGGATGTATACTTTTGATGTATCCTGTTATATTTATATATATACATCGTGTTGCCATTTACTTCAGTGTGCACATTATATTTCCTTCTGTCTCTGATGTTGATTTCGTCGCTCGACGATTATATTTGATTAAATAGAATTCTTTCTTTGAAAACATAGAATTGTTTTCCATGCACTAAATTCACTTAGAATGTTGATATTGGAGAGTATGTTCCATAACTCAATATGTGAAATTAATTTGAGTTTTGATGATTTCATTTTTTCGATTTAAGACTATGGTCTCGTTGGCACACTTTGACTTTCTTCGTGATTTTACTTCGGTGTCATTTGGACCATGGTCGTATTCTTTGACTCTCGTGCTTTTATTTTTAGCCATTGTTGTTGTCGTTGTTCTCCTCCCACTCTTTTTGCTAATGCCAAAGGGGGAGAGAATTAATAATGACGATGTGCTAAATGATAATTTAAAGCAATTTACCGTGAATCTAATTTGATATGTTAGATTCAGGGGGAGTGAAGATATAAAAATGGATTTCAAATCCTAAATTTCAATAATTGGATTCATATTCTTTACTTTCCTCGTCTGCTTGATGCGTATGATTATTATCTAATATGGAATTAACGTGTCATCAATGCAAGGGGAGTAAGTAAATTTCTTTCGACTCATTATTATTGATTATTATTTATGTTGGTTTGTCATCTCCAAAAAGGGGGAGAATGTTGAGTATTGATTCCCCGGATTTGGTTTTGATGATGAACAAACATAAATATTGTGAACTAACTCTTTGTGAGCGCAGTTATGGAGATCGTCGCCAAAATTCTACGTACATCAAAAGCGACGTCTCAAGACTTCTCAAAGCGCGTGATCGTGTGCCTAAAGCTTCGTTGAAGCTCTAGGAGCATTATTAAAGTCAAGAGATTCGGATTGAAGCTTTGAAGACGGTTTGTCTAGTTTAATTTATATTCTTCTAGCTTCTTTTCGTAGAATGTTAAGCCTTGAGTAGGTCTTACATTATAATCTTCATAACGCTCATATCTTAGAAGCCCATAGAAACTTTCCCGGAGCTTCACGCTTCATTTCGCGTCTTCGAGTGCATGTTAGTTGGTTCAAGAAGAAGGACCAACCGACCAGATTGTCATCTAGTCGGTTAAGAATCCTTCTTGAACCGACTAGATTGCCTTACTAAATTCAGCATCTTCACTATTAACCTATTAGTCGGTACAAGAAGGTTCACCGACCGACTAGTTGTCAAACTAGTCGGTTTGGAATCCTTCTTAGACCGACTAGTTATACTTTCACTTTTCAGCCTGAGCCACTGTTTACTCGTTAGTCGGTCCAAGAACAACCATCGACCGACTAGTTGTGAAACTAGTCGGTTGGAATTTGTTCTTAGACCGATTAGTTCTCTTGTATTCAGCTTATTGTTTTTCAACTTCTTAGTCGGTCAAAGAACACTCACCGACCGACTAGTTGTCAAACTAGTCGGTTGGCAAGTCTTCTTAGACCGACTAGTTCTATATCTCCTGAACTTTCATTCTTGGCTGTGAACCTTTTAGTCGGTCCAAGAAGAATCACCGACCGACTAGTTGCAAAACTAATCGGTCAGTGATCCTTCTTAGACCGATTAGACTGCTTCAGAAATAGATCCGTTGGAGCATTAAATGCACGAATTTTCACTCTCTCTTCTCCATCCTATATAATCTTGTGATGCTTCTTCATTGCATTCAAGGCTGATATTATTGAGACTTTGAGAATCAAAGAGAGAGCATTTAATTCCGATTTCCAAGCTCTCTCTCTTCACAAGAATCTCTCCCCCACTCTTATTCCTCAAGAGAGATTCTCATTGATTGTGAGCCATTCAAGCCAAGAGCTTGATTCAAGGTCACCAACTCCATTCTAGCCTTTGATCGCTCTTCATCTTCTTGGAGATAGGGTTTGGTGACATCTTCTTCCTCAAAATCCTCCTTGCCCTAAAATCGTAAGTTTACTCAAGGCATAGGATTTTGTTGGTAAGTATTTCATTGTTTCATTTACTTTGATATTGCAAGTTTATCTCTCGGTTGTGAGAGAAGTTTGTGATCCCGGTTTGTGGGAGTCACATTTCGTTTTGTGTATGATTTGATCTTGTAGAGGTTTTCTACAAGAATTTCATAGTGCAAAACTTGGGTTAGTGGTTTCTAACTCAAGTAGCCGGAGGGGATCTGGGTGTTTGGGACGTATGATCACCGGGAACAAGTCGGGGAGACTTGGGTGGATCCGAACCCGTTACATCGCTTGTTTGCGCTTGTCTTTTTTTGTTGTCTATTTTCATTTCCGCATTGTTGGTTGAGTTTGCAAGATAATTAGGAATTATACTCTTGGTTATTTTAAAGTACTATTCACCCCCCTCTAGTACTTGTGCAGTAGCTATCAGGGCATTACAGAAAAGACATCGAAATCAATGATTACAACACCCTAACTACATCACAACCAACACAAATAGGTACTAGCCACGCATGTAGAGAAAATAAACCATATTCATAGACAAATACATGCTCAAAGTCTCAAAATACGGGCTAAATACGCAAAATACAAGAGTAAAGTTAGGAATTTTATCACCAAAACTCTCCAATTAGCCCCAAATCTCCTTCAGATGATAGCTCTGGCATCTGTTTTTAGGACCTCCAAATTTCACGCCCAAATACGGCTCCTAGAGCCCCCAATACGCCAGAATACATCAAAACCCTAGAAAATACGCTTATATAATAACATTGCGGGTTCAAAACCGCATCCGATAGCATCAAAACCCAAACCCGCTGGCCGGCGCAATTCTCGACCGTTCGATCGAGCGGGATGGATTGCGGCACGTGGCCAACGGGTTTTGCTCCGCTTCGTTTGATTCGAATCCAACTCGGGTTCGATCTGGACCGTTGGATTATAGATAGGACGGAACTGCGTTTGCCACGTCTCCCTAGGAACCACCCACGTTTGGTTGATCCGATCCGCTTTCGGGTTGATAGCAACCGCTGGATCTACATCCAACGGTTCTTCGTGGGCCGCTGAGCCGCTCCGCTTTGCGCTGCTGCGCGTCGTTCGTGGCCGTTGGATCTCAATCCAACGGTGCTTACTGAGCCGCGTCGCCCCGCTCGTCAAGCTCGTTAGATCTGAGTGGGAGATGCTCAGATTGCGCCATGTGTCAAGCGCTGTGTATTTCCATGCGTATTTGCGTATTTACGGGCATATTTCTCCATTTAAATGGTATTATGCATTCAAAAATTCATAGTAATTAGCAAAGATCTCAGAAAAATACAAATAAATAGTTGTTGGAATCGTGAGATCGAGATCTTCGTATGAAAAATACAAAAAGTGCAGAAATACTCAGTATATTGCTTTTTTGTCATAAAATAGGAGTTTGCTCTAATAAATAAGGGTATTCAAAATACGATTGTATTAGAGACTTAATACGTATCATATATGCGCAAAATGGGGCTAAATGAGTTGTTAAATATGCAATACTCAACCCGAATCAGGAGGAGACCACCACCACCATAACTTTACATTCGATCCAGACAGTTCATTTTGATCTTCATGTTATAAAGCCTCAAACCCCCAATTCTCAAATGATAATAGCTCAGAAGCAAATTTCCTCTTAGACAAAACGATGCACATTTTTCTCGTATATACCTTGAAATTGGATGCTAAGAGACGGAGATAAAAAAAAGAAAGAAGACGAGAAAACAATATTATTTCGGAGTAACCACCTCGGATCTTTTAATGCATTGTCAACCGAAAAAACCTAAAACCGAATCCAACCATGATAATCGTGAAGACCGGGATGGTATTTTATATACCCGAATCCGAAATTTGACGGTTAAACTCAAGCGGACCCAACCAACGCCCGACGTGGTTTGCGTGAGGGTCATAAATCTGGCGCTGTCCTTTTGAGGGCTGAGTGGCTTCATAGATAACGGGTTCCAGCATCCTAAAAGGTTTCTGGTTCATCCGAACCGATTGCAACCGGATCCCACGCCTCTTAACCCGATCCCTCTCAGCCGCTCACGCCTATAAATTGAGTGGGAGATGGAAGCGACGAAGAATTGGGGCCGTAACCCTGCTGCTCCGCGAACGTTCAAATTTTTTTGAGAAAAAATATTTTCGCCAAGGTTTTTTAAGGGGTTCGTTCTTATTTCTAAGCTCAAAGCTTTTTCTAGGGTTTGTTTTTTGTTTCGTAGCAATGGCTCGCGGCCGGAGAGACGACGACGACGAGGAGTTCGACGACGAGGAGGGGGAGGATTTCGACGAGGAAGAGGACTACGGAAAGGGCGGGAGGAAGCGGGGCAGATCTGATTTCATAGACGACACGGCGGTTGAGGATGATGATGAGGATGATGAGGAGGAGGAGGAAGAGGACGACGACGACGAGGATTTTGGGGGAGATCGGAGGAGGAGAAAGAAGAAGAAGGAATCCGGGTCCCAGTTTTTCGAGCTCGAGGCGGAGGTCGATAGTGATGAGGACGAGGAGGAGGATGAGGGCGGGGAGGATGGTATGTTTCTATTGAATTTTAGGAATTTTTGGACGGTTATTTTTTTGCTTGATTTGTTTGATTTGTTGAATTTTGGGAAATTTGTGGTTTTGAGCTTCGTTTGTGAAAAATGAGCATAAGGAGGGAAAAATTAGAGAGTTGGGGATTGATTCTGGTCGAACTTTTAACGTTTTATTGAAAAGCTCGGATTTTTATCCTTTCATATTGGCAAATTCATCTGCTTGCACTCCCATCTTGACTGATTCCTTAAAGCAGGTGAATTATTTATTATTTATTTTTTTGTTCGAGATGATGTCGATAGTATTATTGTCAGTTGAATGTTGATAATATGACATTTGCTGTTAGGTTCATAGGATGACGGTGTGAGATTGAATTTGGGTTTGTTTGCGTTAAGAATGGTCGAGGTGGGCACACGGGAGTCTCATCAGTTCTTAATATCAATAACAATTGAAAGTTGGGATCTTAATTATGGCATTTTGAGGTGAACTTGCAAATTACAGACTGGGGAAACTTGATTGATGCTCATTGCTTAAGGATCAGTGCTCTAATACTTCTAGAGGAATCACTAACATTGGCCTGAAACTAGATCTTCACCCAAAACACTTTGAATTTATGCTTAACTGTTTATTTCGCTTTCATGTATACTAGGTGGTATATGCTTATGCATGAAAGAATAGGATTGAAGTGTGATGCGAAAATGAGTACGTGATCTTCTAATAAGAAAAATAATCGGCAGTGATCGTTTACTTCAGAAAATTAGGAACCTGTCATGCTGCTTCAACCGTAATCCGAGACTCATGTATATGATGTTTGGAAGAGGGGGATTAGGTGGTAGGAAAGGAAAATGAGCCAGAAAGAAGCTGATTTACCTTCTAAATGGTTGCTCCTCCAATTCAAGCCTTATTGCTTATATAACTCTAAATGAACCTTACAAAACCTAGAACTCAAAATTAGGTGGCCTTCTATGTTCTGTTGGCTGATACATCATCCAAGTTTGTGCTGTCTGGATAAATGATGCAGCGGAAAAGCATGTCATTTTATGCACTTAGTGTGTATCAATTGTGTTGAAAATCTGGACTGATCTAGTACGCCCCCACTAAGTTCTGGAATTTGATTTTACTGTTCATAGAATTAGATGTTCTTAAGAATTATTAATTGGGAGAGAGTTCTTGCATTATTTATATAATGCATCCTTATTGCTATGTACAATGGTGGTGGTGTTCAAAGGATTCACAAAGCACATTCTCTTTCCATTTGTTCCAATTTATCTTTTATACATATACATGCACACACAGTGTGTATTTATGCATGCACACACTAGTTGCTATTGCAGTAAGGAGATGATTTTGATGGGGAGCCGAAGGGGAAAGATGAATATATGCATCTATTGGCAGGCTTGGATATCGGCTTGCTCTGTTTTCCCTTGCGTATTAAAGGAGCTAATTCAGTATTATGGTAATTTCTGGTCAAGTCCACTATTTATTAGCAATTACTTTGTTGCCAAAATGCAGATTTTATTGATAATGGTGATGACATAGTTGATGAAGTCGTGGATAGAAGACCACACCGTCCTTCAACTTTCTTGACAGAGGATCAAGAAGATGTGGAGGAGATGGAAAGACAAGTTTATGAAAGATATGCAAAATCAAGTCATGTAGAGTATGGTGAAGAGGCCACTGAGGTTGAGCAACAAGCACTCTTGCCATCAGTGAAGGACCCGAAATTGTGGATGGTGAAATGTGCGGTAGGAGGTTTATACTTGTCTTGATCTCACTGGAACAGTATTTCCCGTTGTAGTCTGAATTTTTTCATCTTTTGTTCTTATTTTTGTCTTATCTTGCATATGTGTCAGATTGGCCATGAGCGTGAGACAGCTATATGCCTCATGCAAAAATATATAGACAGGCCTGAACTTCAAATCCGATCCGCAGTTGCATTAGATCATCTTAAAAATTATATATATGTTGAAGCTGACAAAGAAGCCCATGTTAAGGAGGCATGTATAAACTTCTTTTATCCTTATTCTATAAACGGTTTTGCATGAATCTTTTAAACATCTCTTCTTCCTCTAAATTAATCGTATTGGGTTTGCAGGCTTGCAAGGGTCTACGAAACATATACAGTTCAGCTAAAGTGATGCTAGTGCCCATAAAAGAAATGACTGATGTACTTTCTGTAGAAAGCAAAACTGTTGATATTGCAAGGGACACGTGGGTTCGCATGAAAATTAAAAACTATAAAGGAGATCTTGCGAAAGTATGTGTGTTGCATAATTTCTTTTAGATTATACTGTGTGTCTGTTTTAAACTCTATATTTCCCGTTGCAGGTTGTTGATGTTGATAACGTACGACAGAGGGTGACCGTCAAGCTCATACCAAGGATTGATCTACAAGCCCTTGCTGCTAAATTGGTAGGAGTGGTTCAGTTCTACTCATTCTTAGAAGCAGCGATATTATTCCTCTTTCTCAAGTTATTGATTTAATCTCACATTAGGAGCTTCAGGCCTTTTATAACATCTCCAGTGTCCCTCTCAATTTGTCTCACTTTATTTCTGATTTCAAGCACTAATTCATTTATTTCTTTCTTAAGTTGACGATGAAGCTGATACGATTTGGATCGTATCAATGGAAAACCAGCGAAGAAAAGGAATAAAAATTGGAAAAGTTGGGATTTTTATTGGATTTTTGAGAAGAAACAACTACTAATAGCAAGATAACTTGAGCCCTTTCGAGAGGAACTCGCTCTCCTAACTTTGATGAACGGATCAAAGTCTAAAACCCTCACAAAAGACACTTACGATGTTTCTCACACAATAAGCATGCCCTCTCATGACGGCTAGCCCTAGATATAAATAGAAAACCTAGGAAACAAAGCAACATAACAAAAAGACTAATCTGCCCTTCGACGCCTCCGATAGAAAGTGACCCATCCTCCTTGGGTCCCGTCTGGGCCCGTGACTGCCGAAGATGGTGCGGCCGCTTCAATACCCGCCCCTAAAAGAGCCACCTTGTCCTCAAGGTGGAAATAAGGGTACTGCTCCTGGGTCGTCCTCTTCTGGCTCCTCTGGTTCGATGTATTCCTCCTCGTCCGGCTCGATAGTGATCTGCAGCAACCGGCTCGCACACCGATGGCCCGGGGTGAACTTCTCGTCGCAACGGAAGCACAACCCTCTGGCTCTCCTGTCCCGCATCTCGACCTCGGTCATCCTCCGCCCTTGTCCCGCAGGACGTGCCTCTCCTGCCTCCTCCCCCGTTTCGGCTGATGCGGTCGGCGGTAGTCTCGGGGCGGCTGCTGTAGATGGGACCCTCTGCTGTGGCGCCCCCCACGTCCCTCTGCTCCTCCGCTCCTCCGCCTGCTTCTCCTCCGCCCTCAACGCCAGACGAATCACATGCTCTAGGTCCCCTGGGACTTTGCATCCATAGCTCGGCTCGTATCGAGGGCTTCAGCCCTCGCATAAATGCCCCCAAGAATACGTCTTCCGACACTCCCTTCACCCTGCCTGCCAACACCTCGAACTTCCCCAGGAAGTCCAACACCGTCCCCTCCGGCCGTAGTCCAAGCAACTGCTCGTAGAAATTCGTCCCCGGTTTGGCCTGGAAACGGTCAAGTAGGAAAGCTGACAACTCCTCCCAAGTCCGAAAAGGGGCTCGGGACATCCTCCAACGATACCAGCTCAGCGCCTGTCCCTCCAGATAGCAAATGATGTTCTCCAATACCTCCCTCTCTGAGATCCGCATCACCTGGAAATACCGCTCCGCTCGCACTATCCACCCATCGGGGTCTGTCCCCTCAAAAATGGGCATCTTCAACTTCTCCATCCTCCTGTCTGGGTACATGGTCGGGTGCCCTCCTCCCTGAGCTCCATGGCCTCCATACTCGGTCCTGCCTCTGCCGTAGGCCTCTTCGGGAAACCCTCGCGGGCCCCCAAAATTTTCCGCGTCCTCCATAGGCCACCTCTGGCGCTCCTCCTCTGTAGCCCCAAAAATCCCGCGGTAGCCTCTTGCGGGGCCCTGATCGATGCTCGGGGGGCCAAAAAACTGACCCGGGGGTTTACTGGGCCCCCCGGGCCCCAAATCCATCAGCCGGAGCCCAGCCGACCCCAGGGTAGGCTGCGAAGCCCCCCTGGGGGCCGGCGGGGGACTGGTTGGGCCCAGGCGGGCCGCGCGGCCCTTCCAGCGCCTCGCGCGGGCCCGCCTGGCCCTCCCAGGTGCCCGCGTGGGCTCGGGAGTGGGCCGCGAGGCCTCCCGAGCCCTCGCGGAGCCCTGGCGGCCCGCGCGGGAGGGGGTTAGGGTTTCCCCCTCCCCAGCCGCCTTCTCCTACGGGGTCCGAAAACCCTAGCCTCCCTTCCCCTTGCATGCCGCGTCCCTTCGCCTCCGCAAGAAACCCTAGGGGATCTCCTTCGCGCCGCCGTCGCTCCCGCTGCACTTCCTCCACCCACGACTCCTCCCGGAACCCTAGATCTTCCTTCTCCCTTGTGATTTTGGTTCCCGGAGGTGCCCCGGAGGTGTTCACCATCAACTTTGGATCGTCCGCCTTCGCATGATGATTCTCCGCCTCGGATTCCTCCCCTCTGATCTCCACATGCTTTCCCTTCCCCTCAAGTTTTTGAAGAATTTTCAAAATCTGAACTTGAGTGGCGTCCGACTCTTCGTGCTTCTTCAACAACCGGGCTTCCATCTCTTTTTGGGAATTGGATAGCATCTCTACCGTGACTTCCAAAGCTCCCACCTTTTTGCTGACCTCTTCCCGGATCTCCTTTCGCAGCGCCTCCATCTCCGTCTTGAATCTAGTACCTTCCGCCATTGGATCTATCGCTCTGATACCAATTTGATACGATTTGGATCGTATCAATGGAAAACCAGCGAAGAAAAGGAATAAAAATTGGAAAAGTTGGGATTTTTATTGGATTTTTGAGAAGAAACAACTACTAATAGCAAGATAACTTGAGCCCTTTCGAGAGGAACTCGCTCTCCTAACTTTGATGAACGGATCAAAGTCTAAAACCCACACAAAAGACACTTACGATGTTTCTCACACAATAAGCATGCCCTCTCATGACGGCTAGCCCTAGATATAAATAGAAAACCTAGATAACAAAGCAACATAACAAAAAGACTAATCTGCCCTTCGACGCCTCCGATAGAAAGTGATCCATCCTCCTTGGGTCCCGTCTGGGCCCGTGACTGCCGAAGATGGTGCGGCCGCATCAGAAGCATGTATTTTGTGCCTGTTAGAGATGTCTATCTTTCTTTTTAAAATAAATTTCAACTAAACTATTACCATATGTATCGTCCAGGAAGGAAGGGATGTTGGAAGAAAGAAGGCATATATTCCGCCACCACGTTTTTTCAACATTGATGAAGCACGGTATGTCCGGCACTCTTTCATGTTATCTGAAATTGGCTTGATTTTGTAATTAAGGGAGGGAGGACTTATTTATTCTTCTATGTCCATTGGGTTCCAGAGAGTTGCATATCCGTGTAGAACGTAGGAGGGACAGAGATTCTGGTGAATATTTTGAGAGCGTAGATAATATGATGTTTAAAGATGGATTCCTGTACAAAACGGTGTCCGTGAAATCAATCAGTTCTCAAAACATACACCCGACTTTTGATGAACTGGAGAAGTTTCAGAAGCCAGGGGATGCTGCTACGGGCGATACGGCTAGCTTGTCTACCTTATTTGCAAACAGAAAGAAGGGTCATTTTATGAAAGGTGATGCAGTTATTGTTGTTCGAGGTGATTTAAAAAATCTGATGGGTTGGGTTGAAAAAGTGGAGGAAGAGGAAGTCCATATCAGACCAAAGATGGAAGGGCTACCGGTAGTTACTTCAAGCTCTTTCTGACATTAGCATGTATATATTAATATGTTCTTTGATATATATAAATATATATCGACTTATCCTTTTCAGAAAACATTAGCTTTCAACGAGAAGGAACTCTGCAAGTATTTTAGACCGGGAGATCATGTCAAAGTGGTCTCTGGTGTTCAAGAAGGTGCAACTGGTATGGTTGTGAAGGTTGAGGGTCATGTCCTGATCATCTTATCAGACACTACTAAAGAAGTTGTACGTGCCGTTTAATGTAGAAAGCTGATTAGATGTTGCATTTTCTGCACATGACATTCTTTGATAAAGTAGAAAACATTATCTTCTCTATTATGCAGATCCGAGTTTTTGCAGATAATGTTGTGGAGAGTTCTGAGGTTACTACAGGAATCACTAAAATTGGGGATTATGAGTTGCATGATCTTGTGTTGCTGGAGTATGTTTCTATATGCATTGCAATTTTTAGTTCTGCAAGACAGATCTTTCTAGACCTTTTGGCTGTTGCTTACGAATCAGTAAATATTTCTGCAGCAACATGTCGTTTGGTGTAATTATACGTGTGGAAAGCGACGCATTCCAGGTAGGAAAGAAAATTTTGGCAATATAGATGCTTTGATTTTTTTTTTTGCCCCCTTTCTCATCATTCATGCTTCTATAGGTGCTCAAAGGTGTCCCAGATAGGCCTGAGGCTGTGCTTGTCAAATTGCGGGAAATTAAAAGCAAAATTGAAAAACGGGTTAATGCCCAAGATCGTTCTAGAAACATAGTGTCTACAAAGGATATCGTGAGGGTCCTTGAGGGACCATGTAAGGTGAGATATGGAATTACACTTTGCTCGTCTATCAATTAAGTATCTTGATGCATTGTTTTCTGACATCGTTTCTCTTGCTATCCTTAACTAGGGAAAGCTAGGACCTGTTGAACACATACATAGAGGAATTTTGTTCATCAATGATCGCCATCACCTAGAACATGCTGGTTTTATCTGTGTGAAAGCTCAATCCTGTATAGTGGTTGGTGGATCTCAAGGGCATCGTGAAAAAAGTGTTGGCTACTAATGATCTCTAGCTCAGTATTAAATTATAAACCTTGTATACTTCTGACTTTGTGGCACCACAAACTAATGCATCAACACTTGCTTTATTTGAATGCAGGGTCTAAACCCTTTGGACATGAGATTGGCGAATTTGAGATCTCCATTTCTTCAGTCTCCTGCAAGACCACCCCGAGGGCCTCCAGCCGAGTGTATACTTGTTAACATTTAACACACCTTTATGCGGATTTGTGTTATCTCATTTCTCCATATTTAGTTACATGCTGATCACTGCTAGTATGATGAATTTTCTGCAGTTGGAGGAAGATTTAGGGGTGGGAGAGGACACGATCCTCTAGTTGGCAGGACTATTAAAATTCGTTCTGGTCCCTTGAAGGGATATCGTGGCCGTGTGAAAGAAGTCACTGGTGTCTTTGTGCGTGTTGAATTGGATTCGCAGATGAAGGTTGTTACCGGTAAGCTCATATCAATACAGCCACCAGCTACGCCCACCTCAATGTTCCCTCGGTGTTTCTACATATTAACATCTTGGTAATTGTGGTTCCATAGTTAAGAAAAATGATATTGGTGACGGCGCTGTTCCAGCAACTCCATTCCGGTATGACATTACCATCTGTTCCCCCCTCCTTTAACGCTTTCTTCTTTTTTCGTTGAGTTTGATTTGGATCTGTACCTTTGCTATTCTCTCTCTCTCTCTCTCAGTGAACCACCCCGATATGGCTTGGGAAGTGAGACACCGGTGATGCACCCTTCACAGACTCCACTGCATCCTTATCAGACTCCAATAAGGGATCCTGGAGGTGTCTTTCATGTCTTGTTTGGATGTTCTAAATTAATTTTTGATGATATACTTTATATATGCAGAGCCTTCTAGTTGCCATGATGCATTGCAATATATTATATAGAAGTTTGTTATTTATTCATAGGCCATTTCTTAGCATGCACATTAGGCCCACTTTGACCATTGGTCAAAGTAGGGTCAAGATAATTCACCCATCAGCATGTGTTGTCATTAAGTGGTAAAATAAACCACATCTAAATTTAATTGTTCTGAATCGGCTTTAGGAGGCTTTAATTCATGGGTTTGACATTTCAAATTTTGATATGCTAACTCTTCTTTCTAACTTCATCTAACCCAGCTTAACAAAAAATTATTTAAGCAGTTTCCACGACATTGAGTTCCTTCAAAATCTTATATTAATATCAACTCCATGAACATCTTTGTTGAGCCTATCCTTCCTCGGTCAGTTTACTTAATAGTGGATGTTGGTATTTCTTTCATCTGACTAACTTAATGCTTTTCTACAGCTACACCAATACATGATGGAATGAGAACTCCCAAGGCTAACCGTGCATGGGCTCCAATGAGCCCCCCTAGGTGCGTGCTCATTGTTTTGTTCTGTTTACATTCTTTTTGGTATATTCACTTTAGTTGAATTTGAATATTCTGAGTTCAATGTTTTTTGGATCATCTTGTTGTGTGTTTTTCTTTATGTTGATTAACGGATTTTTAATTGCCTTTCAATGAAGTGGCTGTAATTTGGTATGTGTACTTCTACCCGCTCCTCAAATGAAAAATATTGCTTGGAGATTTATAAATTGATTATCTGAATAAAATGCATCCCTCCATGTTGATAATTGAATCATGATAGGACTTTGATTGTTTCTGTTTAATCATAATATTTTCATATCTAGTTTTCTAGTTTTGTTTAAAGTAGAGTGACATTTTCCAAGATCTTTTTTGTTGGCTGGCTGTTTAGTTGTATGATTCGTTTCATGCTTCATGAAAACTTTATAATGGTTCCTTGTCCTCTTGAAAATCTTCAAACTATTGGTAGTGGCAATAAAGAGGCGGAAAGGAAGGAAGATGGAAGGGTTCTGTTTCCTGATCAAAAGTTTATAGCTCACCGTAGAAGATAATGTGGGGCTTCCTGCATTTAGTGATTTCAGAACATGCTAGGCATGCCGTGAATTCATTTATGAAGGTTTTTTTGGACGGATGGGATGTGGTTCAAGTTGTTCTGAAGCGACTCGTTGTATATGTGACATGATTCAGAACAATTGTAGCAATTTTAAATTTCTTGATAGAAGATAATGTGGGGTTTTGCTACATGCAGGTATAGGAAGCTAAGCTTTAGAGGACGAACTAGGGTTTCGGTTATCTATAACTTTATATGTGAAGGTGAAGGGCAAAGTTGCATCAGTTTCAAAATGATAGCAAAGAGAATAGTTGATGAAATCACAATTAGGAAAAGAACTTAATGAAGCATTCACACATGAAACATGAGACTACTTATTTTTCCCTCGTGGGAAGGAGGGAAGGAGCGAGTAGGGCAAGTGCAAAGTTCCATTTGTGAAAAAATGGTGTCAGTATATTGTCTTGCAATCAAAAGAACCTAGAATTTCGCAACATCAGCAGCTAAAATGATTCCTTTGATTTGATCCCACAATTTTGATTAAACTAAAAGAAACCATTGCATCTATCTGAAAACAGCATTGAAAATTAATGAGCAATGATGACCTGCAGCTAAATGCATCATTGGCATTGTGGCCTAATGTATCAGCCTGTGTTACCCAATTCCCTTCATCCTTTGGTCCATGATCTTGATCGTGTCTCTCGATCACGGGGCGTTCTTGATCCAGATGTCAAAAAGCATTGATCCAAATATATACAGAAAGTAGATGATCTAGCCCATTATCATAATATATATCATACAAGTTGATGATTGATGGAAGAAACAACAAAAAAACCCAGAAATAATCTAGATTTGCAGCAAATGCTAAAGGAAAAGATAACAAAATAGATTAGATAGCTTTGATTTATTTATTTTTTGTATGATTTACTTAGAATTGCTTGCTGCTATGGAAATTTGTAGTCTTTGACTACCATTTATTTGGAGTGTGGAATTTGGCTATGGATTATTTACTTTTCCTCTAATGTCTTGACAGTTTTTACTTAATATTGCATTGTTAACCGTTTTATTTGATTATTTATTATCTTTGCTCACGTGCGTTATTTATGCATGTATAGTTGTATATGGATCTCATTGAATATGCATGCATGTATACATACATATATATACATACATACATACATATATATATACGCACACATACATGTATTTTTTATCTATTATATAAAACACAAATATTTTTGAATCTTGGGACTGACTTGGACAAGTCACAGTCATCAACAACGATTAGGATGCATCCATATCCTTTGCATCCAAGGGTCAAGATTTAAGTCTGGGGGAAATAAAAAACGCACAGTACCCAACACAAAACATAGAACATCCAAGGGTCAACTTTTTTTGTTTTTTGTTTGGTTTTCAAACCCCACCCCCACAATCACTATTACATTTGCGCAGAATACCACACCTTTTCCCTTTTTGCTAAAAACACCTCCCTTTTCACTTTTACCCCCACACCCTACCCACATACACATCCACACTTATGCACTTTTCCCCTTCATTTTCGTGCGTTTCTCTTTTGGCACAGAACCCCCACACCCTATCCACACACACCCACACTTATGCACTTACCCCCTTCATTTTTTGTGAGTTTCTCTTTTGGCCCGGATTAAATTTTTTTCCCCACACCCGAAGGCGTCCGTGCCGAAGCTAAATTTTGTTAGTTTAAATTTTGGAGGGGAAAATAATTTCTGGGGAGAACAAAGATTTTGAGGGTATATCTTAAATGAACGGTGCCCGAGGGCACGTGTTATGACTAGTACACACGTATTGACGAGCAAACCACAACTCCGAACCTGAGCATACTGTGATCCAAAATAGTGAAATGACTTTCCCTACACTGTGCTTCGCTTAAAGTAGCGCACACCATGTCTGTGCTCATACCACATACTGAAGTGTGCAATGAACCAATTTACACTGGCATCAAGCATTATCCAATATCTACGATATTCATACATTGGGAGATGGTACCAGCTATGAACATGCACTACAACATTATTTTATTTTTTTCCATTTTAGTTTTCTGTCTTAAAACCACATTAATGTAAGTTTGAAAAGGAAGTACCATTATGACAGTTTCAACTGAAACTGGTTTTCCCATCCAAATGTATTCCATTGCGAGACAAATAAAGTATGACTTATTTGAGTAACAAATAACCGCCTCCCCCACCTTGTCAATTGATCTTTGTTTACTTCTTGCGGAGTACATAAATCCCTCAATGTAGGTCTAATGTGTACTTTATACAGTCATGTAGCATTTAGTAGACGGTCTTGTCGTGATTGTCATTTAGATTTCTCTATAATTGTTGGACTTCTATTTGAAAGAATAGGTCAGTTAACATATCAATCTTGATGATTTCCTATTACATCAAATCAGAGATAGCTGGGAAGATGGAAACCCGGGCTCTTGGGGAACAAGCCCACAGTATCAGGTCTGAAGCAATATACATGTTTCATTTGGGAGTATCTATTGTATGAAATTCACATTTTAAATTATTCCTGAATTTTACCTGCATTGTTTCTATTTCAGCCAGGAACGCCTACTGCTAGGCCATATGAGGCGCCTACCCCTGGTTCAGGTTGGGCTAATACTCCAGGAGGCAATTATAGTGAATCTGGGATAACAAGGGAAGGCAGTCCGCTATATGGTACTTTCCAGACAAGTCCAAGATATTAATTTGATTACCTATTTTTTGAATTATATTTTGAAAGGATGAACATCATAACTCGATGTATGTCTGACTCTATGATCAGGAAGTGCTGCAAGCCCATACACGCCATCAACTCCTGGCATACAACCAATGACGCCTTGTGCGTCTTATCTTCCCGGTACTCCTGGCGGGCAGCCAATGACGCCAGGAAATGTTGGATTGGACATGATGTCACCTGTAATAGGTTAGCTGCTATCAATTTCAGTTCCCAGAAACAGTTTTGATTCATTCTCTGAAATGTTGTCTTGATTCTTTTTCTGAAGCATTGAAACACTTTCTCTTTATGTCTGCATTTTCTTGTATTTTGCTTCTATTTGTGGTCATATAGAATTTTACTGGCAGAATATCTAGACGGCAGTTTCCTTTGATTCGTATTGTTTATATACACTCACAAGTTGTAACTACTTGAGTATATTTTCTTACCAGAGTGTATTTATGCCTAGTTGCCTGACACCCTACCGTGATGAATTAAAAACTTACAGGAATGCTAAAGGGGTGATTTTTCTTATATTATTCCTAGGTATTTACCCACTCCTAGGCTCATTCCTTCTTTTTAGGATGAGCCGGAGAGGAAGCTTCACTCTGTGTTTTAGGAACATAAACGGAGTTAAAGAAAATTTCTGATATATATTATTCTACATACCGAAAGTATGGAAAAAATATTGAGACAGAACACTTTTTCGCTTTGTTTTTATATGCAAAATTTTGAGCTTATGGTGGCTTTCTATTTTGTGCGAGTGCATTAGTTTTGTTGGGTGGTGGTGGTGGTGGTTTTTTTTTTTTTTTTTTTTTTGGGGGGGGGGGGAGCATATGATAGTTGCAACGTGGATAACATCAGTAAAGAAAAAAGAGATGGTTGTTGATAATTTGTGATAACAGTTCAAAGATATAATACAGTAGATTATTCTATTACAGAAGCTTGTTGGTTCCTTTTTTCCTCAGTTTTATCTGTTGGCAATAAATACACAAAGAAAATAATTATGCGTCGGTTCCTCAAATGAATATAACAGATATCAAACGGAACAAAAAAAAATCATTAGAAGCTGATTAAATGGAAGCTGAGGGCAGTGCTTAGAAATTTTAACGCTACACTACCATCGTTCACAGAACACTTTTTAGATGCTTTCTTGTAATAATTGTAGGCGGTGGCCATTTCATGAACCTATGTCAAACCACAATAAACTCAAAGTTGTTGCATTGGTTGTTGCACTGCTAGCTAATCATTGTATTTGTCCGGTGTTGAAAATTTAATGTGTTATGTAAGGAATGTAAGGACTTGTTTGTTTCTTTCATCTAGATTACAAGTATTTTCCTGATACGGTCGTCATTCAACTTTATACTCTTGATCGGGAGTTTGGAGTTTTTAATTCAACTTAATTTTTGAAAGGGACTATGGGGGGCTCTTAATTCAACTTTAACTCTTGAAAGGAATTTAGGAACGTTTATGTTCATGACACCTGACACTACAATCCGGCTGAGGGTAGAATCCATACTGCACTATGAAGATATTTAGAACGGCAGTTGTTCCAAATTTAAGTTACTAGACTTTCCTGATATTACTGTCATCCAAATTTATAGTATTTTTAAAAAAGACATTTAAATCACGTTATTTGTGATTTCAGCCCTCAAATTTATTAATTTTCTCGAAAAGAGTCACAATTAACGTTTTCATCTAAAATTTAACCCAGGTCTGATTAAATACTAACCTGACCCTGTTACACATGTATTAACCCATTTTATTTTGGATATTTCAAAGGATGAATTTTTATGTTTGGTTGGGAAATTTAACACAGTTGGGTTGAAGAAAGAGTGGAAAGAGATTAAAGAAGAGGATGGCGATGAGATGGGAGGAAGGGCTGCGTGTATGGAAGAAGGGGCGGCAGTTTGTGGACGAGGAGGATGAGAGGGGAGGACGGCGGTTTGGAGGGAGGGGGAGGTTAGGCTATGGTTTTTTTTGTCGCAAAGAGATGGGATGTGCTGCGGTGCAGAAAACTTGTAAATGAATATACATCAATTTTGAACAAAAGTTAATTAGGGGGGTTTTAAGTAACGTGATAAATTTTGGGGACCAAATCGTAAATAACATGATTTGGGATATTCTTAAAAATAACCATGAACAAGGGAACTCGTAACTTTAGAAAAACCATGTTATCTCTGGTTGTAAGGTCACTTAAGTTGCAAGCTATTCGGGAAATGCTTCATGTCTTGTGTCTTTCTTAACATTCCTGAGCTGCCATAATAATTCAAATCTCTTTTGTGAAACAATTGCACCCAACCTGCTGTAGGAAAGTGTATATACAGGTTGATGACATCGTTGTGTGTGATGTGTACAGGTGGTGAAGGTGAAGGCAACTGGGTGATGCCGGACATCTTGGTGAATGTTATAAGACCAGGAGAGGATCCACATATCGGAGTTGTGCGGGAGGCAATGATGGTAAGTATACTGCTTGTTATTTGATCAAGATTCAGCCGTAGTGCTATAAAATTCGAAGATGGCATCTTCGCTTGTGTCTCTACTCTGCTTTTGTAGGATGGATCCTATCGGGTTGCTCTGGGATCATCAGGAGACGATGAGGTGGTTACAGTCATTCAAGGAGAGTTGGAGCCTGTGAGGCCCAAGAAATCGGACAAGATCAAAATCACAAGCGGGGGACTCAGGGGGTTGACTGGGAAGCTCGTCGGTATAGATGGTAATGATGGTATCGTGAAGCTTAATGACACTTTCGATGTCAAGATTTTGGAAATGAGCAGCCTGGCTAAATTGGCGACATAGTGGATGAGGCTACGTTAGTGATCTGTTGAGCATGCTATGCATATCTTCTCATCATTACGGCAAGCTCATCATATGGTAAGATAGTTCTGACCTGCTCATGTTGTGCTCGAGGAATATTGTCGAATTTGGCAATGTCTAAGGACCCGTCAAGTGTATTTGTTTGATCATGTAAATGTATGCGAGATGAATTTTGTTCTATAAAATGAGGGTCAGAAAAGGTGCAACACTAATAAAATTAAATTTATATGATTATAAAGGGGTTTGATCAGTTTGTGCTCTCTTCCAATGCAGTTCCACCCAACAACAATTCTTTGCACTACTGCAGATGCAATATGATACATGCCAAAATCACACATCTCTTATACTGGAGAAAAATATGAATCGTCCGGCCAGATTGATGGTATGGTTTCGGTCAACAATGAGGTGGGCTGATTTAGACGCTCTGAGACAACGCGTGCTTTCGTCAGCGAGAGTTATCAGGCTCCTCAGCTAGGTAGCTTGGGCATGGAAAGTGGTAGCCGAGCTATTGTGAGGATGTCCGATCCGATTCTGAGAAACTCCGAGCTAGTGGAAGTGTGTCCATCGAGTTACCTGCAACACAAGAAGACATAAGGTGGGTCGGATTTGGGTTCCGACCCAAATCCCATCTGATGCTTAAGTTAGTGAATGAACTTAAGACTGACTCGAGACAGCGAGTCTGATCTTAGGGAGATCGACTGTAGAGCTGGCCGACCGAGGTTAAGAAGGAAGAAGTAAGTAGTCGAAAGTAAAAAAAGCAAATAGTATCAGAGTACCTCCTTGATGCTTCCGAGGTTTGGTCCTTTTATAGGAGCTGTATCTCTTCAGTCCTGTCATGGGGTAACTGCCTCGTCCGATCGTGGCACGTGGGTGCCAATGTATCGGGCGTAGTGAGCGAGTGTCCATTACACCTCTATCGATCACATTTCCTCCACTCCTCATTAGAAACGTGGGGGTTTTACGGGCATGATCCGAACCGCATCTGATCACGTAAGCAATCTGGGCTCGATGAATACGGACAACCCGGTGGTCCGTTCTGCCTTCCTTTGCGGGCCTACGCCTGATTAGCTTAAAACCCCTTATATATGTATATGTTCATGAGTTTGTAGCTTCGGCCCAGCAACATTGACTTGGGCCGGCCTATGGTAGTTAATATGAAACGGACCAATGGTGTAACAGTGACTCCCGTCACTTGGGTTTAGCCGACGCGTCGATTGAAGTCAAGTGACGTGATGCTTCATTTATTGGGCATGTCGTGCGAGGGTGTTGTAGTCAATTCAAATCGTCAGAATCCTGGACCGTTTGCTTCGGCTTCAGGTTGGGAGCGACAGTTGAGGGGTTGGCGTTTCTTTGCAACACGTGTTTCCACTCAAATGGCAAGAGTTCGGTTAGGAACGAGGTTTCCGAGTATAAATAAGAATGAGGGGACGGAGCGCTTCACTTTTCTTCGTCTTTGAAGGACTCCGCCTTCGATTCATCTGCTCCGGCGAGGTAGGTTGTCTTCTTTCCCGTTTGTTTGCTTCAGATCGTTCCATATTGCAAATGGCAAAGCTAAGGATTGAAGAACCGTCCATCGCGGAGGTTTCGAGTGGCCGCCAATCCCGTCCGATCAATTCGATTCTGGGAAAGGGTAAAGGAGTAGAGTCGTCGTGCTCCATTCGTCGAGCTGGCAAAACACCTTCTGTCCCAAAGAGAGTTTTAGACTTAGGTTCCCTTGTATCCCATTCTCTGACTGATAGGGTCTAGGCAAGCTATCTCTCCCCACCCACAAGCTTAGGATCCCCAGGTCGGATGAGAGGGTGTGTTTCCCAAAAGGGAAAGAAGTTGGGGTATACTTGAAGGCTTTTGATTTCGGCCTTCGTTTCCCCCACATCCATTCATCATCGAGGTTCTAGGTCATGCTGGGATCGCCTTGTGCAAGCTTGCCCCTAACGCCATCGCCCCGTGGGTGGTTTTTGTAATGATCTGCTTATTAAGCGGAACAGGTCCAACTGTCCCGTTGTTCAAACACTTTTTCGAGTTTGTCAGTGATCCGCAGGGTGTGTGGTATCACATCGTAGCCCGGAGGAATAGGCGACCCATTTCGAATCTTCCTAGTCTCGTAGATGATTAGGAGAGCTCCTTTGTCTTCGTTTTACTCCCAAGTGTAGTCCCTTTTCTTACCAATTGGGGGAATCTTGACTCTTTAGCTCTTGAGGAGCTCGCTTTGTCTACAGCTGAAGTTGGGGTGGTCAAGCATTTGAAGAGTCACCCGAGAGAAGAGCGGTCGATCACTCGATTACTGAGCGACGGCCTAATGAAGACCACGTTATGGAGTCATGGTAACTCATGTCGATGTGTTCAAGCTTGAATGATCATTCGTATTAAT
This sequence comes from Scilla litardierei, assembly GCA_030789695.1. Taxonomy (NCBI): domain Eukaryota; kingdom Viridiplantae; phylum Streptophyta; class Magnoliopsida; order Asparagales; family Asparagaceae; genus Scilla; species Scilla litardierei. The sequence continues at coordinate 24,241 of JAULAV010008440.1, forward strand.
TCTTGCCTTTTTCCTGTAGATATGGCCGACCAAGAATTCGAAAAAGTGTCACTCGAGCTTCAAGCGATCCTTAGAGAGCAGCGCCGAACAGCTGGGGGAAGCTCATCCACTTGTTCTCACTCTGATCGTAGTCGAGGGCCTTCCGTGGAGAGAGTACGCCATGTTGGATCCCGTGGATGGCAAACAACACTAGAAGGGAGGAGGGATTGAATAGTGTTGTTTGAATTATAAAACTATTTCCTTTAATAATTATAACACAATAATTCCTTTCCAATGTTGCCGAAGAAATCAAGTAGAGTGATCTACGCTTGGTTCTTAATCAACAAGATAATATAAAATAAATGCAAAGATTAATTACAAGCAAACAAAGATTACAATCAGAGAGATATTAATACAGCAGAAATAAAAAGGATAAACTTTGCAATATATTAATAAAGAGTTAGAAGAATATCTCAGAAAGCACGCAGAGATAAGAGATTTTTATCCTGATTCCTCGCAATCTGGGGGTCTAGTCCCCGACCAATCCGATACGAGATTCAATCCACTATTGCCTTAACAATACAATTACCTAGTTTCACTCGCTAGAATTTCCAACGACCTAGTATCCCTACCAAGAATTCCAACCACCTTAACTTGTCTAGGATTTTCACAACCCTTATCACAAATGGAATCCTAAATAAAAACAAGATCCTATTCTCAACAATATTTGATGGAGATTGGGTTACACCTAACAGAAATTCTATTGCCAAGATAATATTGCAAATGTGCTTATGTGGCTAAAAGAATTCAAAGTGATCTTAGATCATAAAAAAATATAGTTTGATTCGATGTGATCTAGATCCTTTTTGTTTTTCAAAACTCCTTCAAAGAATATTAAATCAAGAGTGAGAGATTTTGAAAAAAAATTTCAATAGCAAAAAATAAAATAGATCTCAGAAAGAATTTTAGATATTAAAAACTTGAGATCAGAAATTTAGAACCAGAATTTCGGCTACGAAGATGAGAGCAATCGAGAGCGATTGAGAACTTTTAAGAATATAGCTTTAAATCAAAAATGATAGAGAATTGATGATGAGAAATGTTCTCAAGAGGATCTATTTATAGAGTTTCAAAAGCGTTTTTGAAATTCAAAAATGTTTGACTTCAGCCCATAAATCAAGGAAATGAAAGCGGAATCAGAAAGTCAAAACGCAGCAAAAACACAGCTGGTAGTCGACTCCCAAGGGAGGTAATCGACTCTTAGAGAGTTTTTACTGAAAACTCTGCTCACAGCTGGTAGTCGACTCCCTCCTTTGGTAGTCGACTCCCAGAGCATGTTTTCACTGAAACTCAGCTGAAAAGACATGCAATCAACTCCTAGGTATCTGGAGATTGACTACGAAGAATTAAGAGAATAGCTATGATCTCAAAGAGTTTTAGAAATGAGTTTAGAAAACTTTTATTTCGTAAATCATTTTGTGTGTTTGTGCAATAAGAGTTGGCTTTGACATATTCCTAGAAAGACCAACTCACACACTAGACTTATCTTCTGAGTGTGGTTGAGCTTCTTCGGAGTATGCGTAAAGCTATTGATCGCACAACCTGCACACTTTAGATAGTGTTTATATGTACACTAACATCAATTTGGTGTGCTCATCATCAAAGCTACTTAGGGGTGGGATTCGATGTCCCATCACTCTCCTCCCTTTTGATGATGACACCCAAATGAAAAATATAATGAATAATAGCATAATAGAATAATAAGTAAGATAACTTACTCCCCCTGCTTAGATGAGGTATGATGTACTCATACTCCCTCTGCATTAAAGCCGGTTAGCATATATCAATTATTCATTTTTAAGTTTTGCATTCACCAATTTTTCTCTCCCTTGTCATCAATAAAAAAGAATGACAATTATGATAACATCGTAGTATGTTGAATATAATTTTAACAATTAAGCAAAGTTTAACAATCAATCAAGCATTTTAGCACGTAGAAATTTTTTTCAACCAAATATATATATCTGCAAAAAAATAGTAGTTCAAGATATATATAGGATGACATGAATGATATATCAATGTTTTAAAACATGTCATATCATAATTATAAGCACTGTTTTAACTACTAGAGTTGATACCATAAGTCCAAGTCCACCACACCATAGTAAAAATTATTACAAAACCAAAGTGCATTGTTTCAAAAGAGCATTGTTTTAAAAATTAAACCAAGATACTTAAGAAGAACCACCATCCTTCTTCTCCTTCTTTAGCTCCTTGATCTCATCAAGGTCATTACAAGTGTCTTATCGGTCATCTCGTTGCTTTTAGCCACAAAGTCCTTTATGTTAGCTACCTTTTGGTTGAGCTTTTCAAAGCCTTTATCTTGAGAAATCTTCAGATTCTCAATTTTCTTCAAGAGCATGTCTTGAAGCTCAATGATGTAATCAGGTACTTCCTCCGGTGGCGCTTCTTCTTCTTCTTCACTTTCTTCCTCTTCTTCATCTGAATCAACAACACCAGGTTTCTTACCTTTCCTTTTCTCCGAGGTGGAGCTAGCTTTACCGACTAGCTTCTCTTCTGAAACATTTTGATCGAGGTCTCCGTGAAGATCCATTCAGCCAAGTGCACATGCATCAAACACACGGGCGGGTTCCAAAACCTCAGTTTCATTATCCAAAGGAATGTCATAGGCATTGAAGAGGATGGTGAGAAAGTGACCATGAACTAGAGGGGATGAAAGTCTATTAGAAACAGCAGACTGAAGAATTGAGTCCATGATAACTTTGGCCCAATTAACTTTGATATAACCAAGCATAGCGTAAATACATTTAGCTTGCTTTTCAGACAAAACAGAGTGATTGCCAGACTTTTGGGTAATATTGTATGATAAAATGTTTGCCAAAACTCTACCGGGATAGCGAAGATCCCCACACGGTAATTTAGTTAGGAAAATTTTTCCAGGCGAGTACATTTTATCCAATGTATCCACATCGATCATTTCGATCTCATCTAGCAGTTTTCCTGTAAAAGGAATCCCTAAAGCCTGACCTAATGATTTAACCGTGATTGCAAGTTTGGTGTCAAGAACTTTAGTGATGAAACGAGATTTAGCAAGATCGGGGTCCATATTTGCATAGAATAAATGAACAAGTCTGGGATAGCAGTAATACATGTTATTTGAGGAAAATAGATTTGACAAATTTTGGACTTCCAAGATACTATCAATTCCATAGTTCTCTACATCCTCCATTTTAACAAATCTCTCATGGAGGATTTATCTTTTGGTTATGTTGAGAAACTTGTCATTGCTAGTAGACTTGAAGAGATAGGGTTCAATGATTTCTCTTTCACTTAGAGAAGATTCATTGATCTTCCTCCTCTTTTCGATTACTTTCTTAAAAGGCATATTGATAGTAAACTGAAATAAGAAGGATTTCAAAGAGGAAAAATGAAGTATTCAAGGAGTTAATAAAAGTTATACCTTGATCTTTGAACTTCTCTTTGAAAGAAGATGAGGGAATGAGAGCTCCTATGAAGAGAAAGCAAGAGCCCAAAAAAATTTCAATGGAGATGATCTCAATGGGGTAGTCGGCTACCTAGGGCATGGGTTGAGGGTAATTTAAGTTTTGAGATGAAAAGAAGTGATGAATGATAGCCTTTGGATCTTGAGAGTGAAGAGTTAGGATCAATTTCTCTTAGTGGGTTTAAGTCATTCCTTGGTTATGAACCCAATAGGCTCAACAAAACCCAATAGGAGTTAGTCAAAAATCAAGAAATCAAACACAGATTTTCGGCTCAGCACTCTGGTAGTCGACTTCCTAGGGATGGTAGTCGACTCCCTGCTGGGTTGAGCAGTTTTCTCATCCCGATGGGTTTTTAATATGATGGTTTGAATGTTTGGCCAAAATCCTTCATGAGAAAATATAATCAACATATATAAGCATTTATATGAAGCAAAAAAAATTTAAACAAACATTTAAACATTCATATAATTAAGTTTTGCGAAGCAATTTTATTTTTCTTGCAAAGTGTTGATATGATTTGTGTTCCTCCTCCTTGGTTTAGAGTACCTGAAAAATATGATCGTTTATGGTACTCTTTATTCATTGAGTCCAATGGGTTATCCTTTAAGAAACCAAACCCAATACGGTTTAGTTCCTTCAATAGAAATATACTTATAATTTTTATTTAAATGAACATTTTGAACAAAATCGACTGCGTATCTTTTTCGCTTTTGATCCGTCAAATTCTTGGGAACCCATATACTCAAAAAATTTGGGTTAGTATGATGCATCCTAGTATACTTAATCCTTTTCTTGGTATGATTAGAATCATAACCAAGTCTGGTTTTGCTAGATGATGCTTTTTGGCTATTTATTAAACTATCTAACTTTTCTTTCCCTTTATTGAAGTTCTCAACAATCTTCATCGTAGAATCATATTTGTCTTTAATAGACACGCGAAGATTATCCAAACCTTCAATTTTCACTTTCATGGATTGTACATCCTTTTCTAATAAATCATTCTTTTCTTTTAAAACAACATTTTCTTTAAGAAGTTCTTCTTTTTCTTATGCATCCTTTTTTAACTAATCTAAGTGTTCTTTTATGTTCTTTAATGAGCTTTTCATGCATTGAGCAAAGCTCCTTATATGCTCCTCTATAATCCATGTCTTCATCATCACTTGATGATGAATTATTTTCATTAAATGATGAATCATTTACATTAAATGATGAATCATGCAATGAACTTACATGTGTCGATTTGGAGGCCAAGAAACACATATGAGCATTTTCTCTTCTCTCTTCTTTGTCATCTGATGATGATTCGTCGGAGGTAGAATCATTGCTTTGATCGAAGGCTGCATATGCGTCCTTCCTTGGTCGTCGAAGATTATTCATTCTATCGTTCCTTCTCTCATAGTTCTCTCTGCTTTTACCACGATCTTTGATGTCTCTGTTGTTCTTCTCCAAAGGACAGTCTCTTTTTACATGCCCTGATTTGTTGCAACAAAAACAAATAATACTATTAGTAGGACAGAATAATCGTTTACCATACTTACTTGACATGAAGTCTTTGAAGTTTTTCGAGCATGCAATATGATCTTCTTCATCGGTGTAGTCAGAGTCTTCTTCTTATGCTTTGAACGCTAGGTTCTTTTTCTTCGGCTTTTCTTCTATCTTCTTGTCTTCCTCAAGCTCTATCTCATATGCCATGAGATTTCCCATCAGTTCTTCAATGGTGAGGTTTTTTACGTTGTGAGCTTCTCGAATGGCCGTTGTCTTCCCTTTCCATTCGGGTCTAAGAGATCTTAATATCTTCATTACCTGATCATATTCAGATAGCTTTTTGCCTAGACCTGCAAGCTCATTTGTGATGTTAGTCAAACGAGTATTCACCTCGGTAATACTCTCTCCTTCTTCCATTTTAAAAGATTCAAATTTAGAATGTAAAACGTTAATTCGAGATTCTTTTACCTTCTCGGTTCCTTTGTGACTTACCTGAAGAGTGTGCCAGATATGATGTGCTGTCTCACATTGAGAGACACGATTGAACTCATTACCTGTTACAGCACAGAATAGTGCGTTCATGGCTTTGACGTTGAGATTGGCTTTCTTCTTTTCGTCGGCAGACCATTTTTCGGTGTCGACTTCAAGGGGTGTTTTGTATGGATCCTTGGTGACGACCCATGCTTCAATGTCTAATGACTCTAAATGAGTCTTCATGAGTATCTTCCAGCTTGCATAGTTTGTTCCATTGAACAACGGTGGTCGCATGGTGTTGAGTCCTTTAGAGTGGAAGGATGTTGATGCTATCGTATTTTAGACCCGCTCTGATATCAAGTGTTGGATCCTGTGGATGGCAAACAACACTAGAAGGGGGTTGAATAGTGTTGTATGAATTATAAAACCTTTTAATAATTATAACACAATAATTCCCTTCCAATGTTGCCTAAGAAACTAAGTAGAGTAATCTAGGCTTGGTTCTAACTCAACAAGATAATCTAAAATAAATGCAAAGATTAATTACAAGCGAATAAAGATTACAGTCAGAGAGATATTAATACAGTGGAAATAAAAAGGATGAACTTTGCAATATATTAATAAAGAGTAAGAAGAATATTGACAACAGATAAATTTCTTGCACAAATAAATAAGCAAACGCAGAAAGCACGCAGAGACAAGAGATTTTTATCCTGGTTCCCCGCAACCTGGGTACGTCCAATCCTCGACCAATCTGGTATGAGATTCAATCCATTATTTCCTTGGCAATACAATTACCTAGCTTCACTCTCTAAGATTTCTAACGACCTAATATCCCTACCAGGAATTCCAATCATATAGACTTGTCTAGGATTTTCACAACCCTTATCACAAAGGGTATCCCAAACAAAAACAATATCAAATTCTCCACACCCAACAGAAATTCAATAATATTGCAAATGTGTTATGTGGCTAAAAGAATTCAAAGTGATCTTATATCACAAAAGAATATAATTTGATTCGATGTGATCTAGATCCTTTTTATTTTTCAAAACTCCTTCAAAGAATATTAAATCAAGAGTGACAGATTTTGAAAAATAATTTTCAATAACAAAAAATAAAATAGATCTCAGAAAGAATTTCAGATATTAAAAACTTGTGTAACGGCCCGCTCCCGGGGCCTTTACTTATTTGATATTTGTGCAGGTCCTGCAGTTAACCAGTGAAAACAAAATATCTTCTGATGCAGAGATGTACAAAAATACCCAAATAGCGTCCAATTATTACAATCAATATATATATAATACAAATTATTACAACGAGATTAAAAGGAAAGATGTACAACTGAAAAGGTGCCACTAAAAGAACTCTACTACTGCAGCCGCAGGGACGAACTCTGGCACTCAGGAGCCTCTATGTCAAGCTGTGCGTCGTCTGCGGTGCCAAACATGGAACCGTAGGTAAGTCACATAATTCTACCAATAGACATAAAGTAGTGCAAAAGTACGAATCAGTCTATATTAAGCATTTTAAGGACTATCATGCTAATGCAATAAGTGTGATAAGAGCAGACATGTAGGTAAAGGCGTAAAGTAAAGTAAGGACAGGCAAGCATGCAAGTGCGATAAGTAAAGTAAAGGTGACTGAGCAAGTACAACTGGTACCGTACAAGAATAACCATGACAATAGCAATGACAATGAGAGTAATTGTGCCTAGCCTAGTTCGTGACTTATAACGGGAAGTACGATATGCAACCAAGAGTCCACCTGATATCACGGGTTACAACAATACGGTACGGTACGGTACGTGATCACTCCGTATTTTACACCTTTTTCCGCATGTTTGCATGCCATTTTGATCGCTCGAATCGCACTTTTCACGATTTTTCGGCAATATTGCGACGCTTTTCACGATTTCTTGTTTTTGTCGAATTTCAGGAGATTTCGAGCGATTTGGAGTGATTCCGAGATGCACCCACTCCGGAGTGTCACCCGTGACTCTCCCGAGGAGAATTTTGCTATTGGAGAGGAGTGGAAGAAGAAAGAACATCGTAGGAGCGACGAGGGAGCGAAAATATGGAGTTTGGGCATTTTGAGCATGTCACTCGGCCGAGTGAAGGAGTCACTCGGCCGACCATCGAGAGCCCGCTCGGCCGGACAAATCGGACACGCAGAAGACTGAGTATCAGCGTGCACTCGGCCGAGCATCGCCGTCCCACTCGGCCGAACCACGGAGACCCCACTCGCCCGAGTGGCATCAAGACGACGGCAGGCAGAAAGTCCAGACTTACTGTAATTTTACAGTCATCTCCCGAGTTCCGACTCGACCGAGTGAAGAAGTCGACTCGGCCGATGCAAAGAAAGTCACTCGGCCGAGTGACTCCCGAGGAGCTGACCCCCAAAAGTCCGAACTTACTGGAAATTGTCAGGGTTTGTCACTCGGCCGAATGACATTTGTCACTCGGCCGAGTGAGCCGCGCTGGCTGTAGCGTAAACTGCGATTCTGAGGCTGCGCAGGGGCATTTTCGTCACAGTTTTTTGGCGATTTTGGGGGGTATTTAACCCCAGTTTTTAACCTAGTTTAGGGAGCTTTTCAGAACTTTTTGCAGCCTTTTTTAGATTACCTTTAGGAGATTAGATTTAGCTTTTAGGGGGGGAGAGAAAAGTGTTATTTTTGTTGGATGCTATTTGTTCTTCATTGGTTTGTTTCTCTCTCCATTAAAAACTCCATTTTTATTGATATATTGAATATTGCAATGAATTCTATTGATTTTGATTGTGAATTTCTATTGCATTTTATTATGAATTGTGAGTAGTCCTATCGTCTTAGGGCGTAGGGATGAACCTTACGAACCCTATTTCTAATTTGTGATGAATTGGTAAAATTATTGCTAGAATTGATTAGGGTTAGTTTGGGATTGATTTAATACGAATAGCTAGGGATTCATACCGATTGGGATTTGCAAGAGATTGGATCCCAACTCGATAGGAAGCCCTAGAAATTCGAATTGGGTTACAATTGGATTTCTCCGGAATCGGTTTGCAAGAGATTGGACCGAAACTAGGGTTTTCGATTGCAATTCTATACCAATACCCGTTTGCAAGAGATTGGACGGGTAGGACTTATCCCAACCTAGGTCGTAGCTCGAGTTTGCACGAGAGTGGGCTCGAGATACGATTGAACGATGATGTTGTTCTTCACGCTAGCTAGCCTAGGTTAGGGTTTGCAAGAGATTGGACCCTACCCTAGGTTTGCTATAGACCGGCAATAGCGCGAGAGCGTGAGCTTGGTTCTACATTTAGTTGCAACTAGTTCACCTGAATTTCAAGTCTAGCAATTGTGACACCTACGAATCACAATGACGAGATACGGTTTGTAGCGGGGATTCCCTATCCCCTAGGCGTCTTTATTAATCCGATATCCCTTTTATACAATTGAACGACTTTGACCGCTTTTATAGCGAACATCTCTCGACTTTTCATATAGCCAGGTGAGTTGAAGAAGACACTGTCATTTGGCCTCCTCGTGTTCAATACCCGCTCGCCACTACGCCGTGCGCTTGCGGTAAGACTAGCGAGTCGCGTGCCCGGGTTTGCATCCGGGCATCCGATCAAGTTTTTGGCGCCGTTGTCGGGGAGGTAATAGTGTTTGATTCTACATACCTAGATATTTTTCTTTTTTATTCTATTATTTCTATTCTTATTTTACCCTTCCTTTGTGCTAACTATTTCTTTGAAACTCTGTTCTCCCTTGCATGTACACGAGATCCTCGGCGAACCCCGAAGAAATACTATACGATCCGGAGATCGAGCGTACATTGAGGAGGATCCGAGCGGAAAGGAGAACCGTTGCGGAAGGAAATTTTATGGCCCATCCTGAGACACCCGAAGAATTGGCGGAGCGAATGGCGAGGATCATTTCCATTAGAGATAGGCTTCGGCCTAAGACTTCTTCCACGACCTCGTCCATAGCTATGCCGGAGTTGGCGGCCGACAAAAATTTCGAGTTAAAGACCGGATTGGTGGTTCTTATGCAACAAGATCCTTTTCATGGGAACTCCCATGAAAACCCTCATTACCACATCCAACTCTTCCTATCGAAATGTGGCACCTTCCAAATGCCGGGCGTCTCCATAGATGCTATTAGACTGCGACTCTTCCCCTTCACACTCAAGGACAAGGCCTTATATTGGTTGAGGACGCAAGCTGAAGGAATCTTCACCACTTGGGATGAATTGGCGAGTGCCTTCGTCGATAAATTTTAGCCGCCCTCCAAGACGGTGAAGATAAGAAGTGCTCTCATGTCCTTCAAGCAAGGACCGTAGGAGACTCTCTATGAGGCATGTGAGCGCTTCAAGGACTTGCAACATCAATGCCCCCATCACAGCATTGAGGATTGGGAGCTTGTTCACAGTTTCTACAATGGACTCCAACCGGGCACAAAACAGATTATTGATGCTACCGCCAATGGAGCCATTTTGTCAAAGACTCCCGATGAAGCTACGGCCTTGCTAGAGGAGATGGCCTCCAACAACCAACAATGGAGGGACGAGCGAGGACATTCTTCATCCTCCTTGAAGCCCACGAGTATTTATGAGGCCAAGGCCGTGGCGGAGCTTGCTAGCAAGTTTGACTCTCTCCACAAGGTAGTGGAGAGGTTGGAAAAATACATCACCGAGCCTCAAGGAGCCCCTACTACATCCGCACCGACAAACCATATGAGTGATTGGCAAGACCAATCCCAAGCCATGTATGTAGGAGGAGAGCAAGGAGAAGGAGATTTGGAGCAAATTCAATATGTTGCGGGGAATTCCGGATATTGGGCCAACCCGGCCGCTAGAAACCATCCGGGTTTTTCTTATGCTAATAATGATGGTGCCTTGAACCCCCCGCCTCAACAACCTCCTCAAGCTCGGGCTCCACCACCACCAAAACTGAATTATCAACCAAAGGGGCCACCGCAACAAAACTTCCCACAAAGGCAACAAGTGGGACCATATAGGCCACCCGGGTATAATCAAGGGTGGAGAAATCCGAACCCTCCGCAAGCTCAACCGCGTTCGGATTTTGAAGCTAAGGTGGATGAGTTTATGGCGGAGCAAAGAAAGATTAACGCCACGTTGAAGGCGGGACATGATTCTCTCGCCACCGTCGTCGCTCAAATTGGGGAGCAACTTACCTTGCTCAATAGAAACAACCAACAATTGCCGGCTCAACCCGAGCCGAATCCACGGGGCAACACCGGCCATATCAATGCGGTCGTTACGGTTACAACAAGAGGAGGAAAGGATACCACTCCCCCCATGACCCAAATCAAGGACCAGTGGTGGAGAATCTAGAAGAGAGCGAGCTGGTAATTGAGGTGGAAAAAGAGAAGGAGCCGCAAGAAGGAGCAAAATCTAAGGAGGAAGAACCTATTGATGAGCGCCGATTCATGCCACCGGTGCCTTTCCCTCAACGGCTAGCTAGATCAAAGATTGAGAAGAGGCTAGCCAAGTTCCTCGAATACTTGAGAGGGGTGAGCCTCAATATCCCTTTTCTTGATGCATTAGTGGAAATCCCGTCCTATGCGAAGTTCTTAAAGGACTTGATTGCGGGAAGGAAAAGGAAGGAGAAGATCATGCTCACGGAACAAGGAACTTGGTTTACTAGGAGGGAGAAGGAGCCTGCCAAATTTAAAGATCCCGGGAGTTTTCGGATTCCTTGCACACTCGGAGGCGTCCCCCTACAAAAAGCATTGGTCGATTTGGGCGCTAGTGTGAGCCTCATGCCTCTCACCATGTTCTGAAAGTTGAATACCAGCACAGATTTAAAGCCAACCGACATGAGGATTCAACTCGCGGACGGTCGGATTACCAGGCCGGTTGGGATCGCGGAGAATATCCCACTCCAAGTTCCGGGAGGCATATGCTTGCCTTGTGATTTTGTTATCATGGACATCAAGGAAAAGGGTGACACATCGCTTATACTTGGACGCCCATTCCTCGCCACCGCCGGTGTTATCGTCGATGTGTGGGAAGGGACTCTTACCTTGAATGTAGGCAACATTGAAGTCGAGCTCCATATACCAAAGGCTATGAAGCACATGCTGTACCATGAGGAGCTAGATTATATGGACCTCCTTGATGAGTTCATTGAAGAGGCTATCCCCTACTCCATCGGTGCGCTCCATGATGACGGCTTTGAAGAAAGCCAAGATTTGAGCGAAGAAAAGATGATGGAGGATTCTCCCAATAGCTCCACGGCGAATGATGATGGCGACGCTGATGTCGTAAGAATACGAGTGCTTTGCAAGCTCTCGACACAAAAGAATCCGAAGAAAGCTCCACCGATTCGAAGATCGGTGTCACCGGCGAAGTCGAAGACCGGATCAAGCTCAAGCTTAGGGGAGCCATCCCCCAACATTTCTCATGATGAAGGGGCGCTGAGGAAGGCCACGCACCGCCACGATCCAAATCTGAGTGCTCTTCCCGGCAAGTTCGACGGGTGCATCTCATATGCACCCAACATCAAGCGTTAATTGAAAATCTAAAGGGGTCGAGCTCAAGACCTTAAACGAGCGCTTATCGGGAGGCAACCCGATGGTTCTTGCATTCTTTTTATTTTGGTTTTTATTTTTGTTTTAGACTTTATTAGTGTTTTGAGTTTTTTTACCCATAGAAACCGTGACGACAGGTTTTGATTTCTATGACAAGAGAGGAGAAAAGGAGATCTCTCACATAGAGGGAGATAGAGGCAAGGAAGAGTGCCCCAGGAATGCGCTCAGGCCTTGGGAGGAAGAAGAAACCAATTGGAGGAAGAAAAACAGAGAGTAGAGCTAAAACGGAGCCCCGAAGCAGAAAACAGCATGCCACTCGGCCAAGTATCATATGCGACTCGGCCGAGCAAAGGACCCCATTCGGCCAAGTGGGGTACCAACAAGGGAAGTCTGCTGAACCCAACTCTCTGTCTTTTTTGTGCATTTCGAAATAACTGTCACTCGGCCGAGTACGTTTAGTCACTCGGCCGAGGGAAACGGATACCCTCCTAGCCTGGATATTGCCGAGTAGCTTGTGCCACTCGGCTGAAGGAGTTTTTCCCTTCGGCCGAGTGAACATAAGCCACTCGGCCGAGTCGTAAGTGGCGGGGAGAAATTTAAATTTTTTTATCAATGCGTCACTCGGCCGAGCAACATAGTCACTCGGCTGAGTCGTATCTGTGCCTATATAAGAAACTGCCGGCTCGGTGCGAAGTTCAACGCAATTATTCCCCAAATCTCGCCCGAGCCCGAGCCCTTTCGACTTCCCTCGCCCGCGACGACCCCTCGCTCGCCCGAATCCCATCGCCGCCGGCTCCGATCACCGACCACCGCCGGCGACGACCCTTGCCGACCCTCGTCGACCCTCGCCGACCTCCGGCGACTTCCCCCACCGCCGGCCGAGCTCCGGTGATCCTCCATTTAGCGCAAAATTCCCTTTTCTCCCCATTTTTGACGATCCGTACGCTCGTTGAGCCCCTAACCCAAATTAAATTGTTTATCTATCTATTATACCCCATCTCCCCCATGTATTTTGAATATTACCTGCTGATTTCGTTGTTTGATTTGCAGGCTATCTTGGGGGAGCTTAGGGGAGCTTCAGGACGCACTTTTGGCTTCACGGAGGCGGCGCTCTTCGCGCACATTCGCTGATTTACTCTCGTGGCATGTTCAGGTACACTCGCTCCTTTTATTTAGCACGCCGCATTACATTCTTGTTGGGTGAGCACTCACGGCACACATGCCGCCCCGCACTAGGCCACACACGCGGGGAGCCTCTTCCAAGCAGAAGAGGACCGATGACGCCGGTCCCTCTCACGCTAGGGAGGACTCCCCTCCACCTAGTCCACCACCCCCCACACAGACGATTCCTGCCGATCCCATACACGCACAGCCCATCCCCGCCGATCCTATCCCACCACCGGCTCCTGTTGTCGGGCCGCTAGGGATCACGTTCAGAGACGACGCATAGCGCGTCCGATTTAAGCGTATCGCCCAGCGATCTATAGTGCCCTCTAGGTTCGCACACTTAGCAGACCTGGACCGCCTAGGGGTGCTGGAGGGGATGCTCACGTTGTACCACAACGTGGGTTGGCGTGATTTTTTGTCTGTGTCGGCGGACACCTACGTCCGTCCGACACTCGAGGTACTTAGCTCGATCGCCCGGACCCCTGGGGGATGCACATTCCGACTTATGGATCGAGAGTGCGAGGTCACTCTCGACATGCTTCGTGCATTCTTCAAGTGGCCCGCTGTCCCCGTCCCCAACCGAGCCTACACACCCACTCACATCCCACCACCATCATTTGACACTTCCACATTCTGGACACGTATCACGGGCTCCCACCATGGCTTTGACCCTAGTAGGGCCAAGGCCTCAGCGATCCTACACCCCTGCCTCCGCATAGCCCAGCGCCTCATGGCGACCACCTTTTTGGCGAGGTACGAGCCTGGGACGATGTCTACGCCTGAGCTCTATATGCTCTACGCGATGACTCGCCCCAGAGTTCTCGAGAGGGATAGCGATGACCTGGTCCCCGCCGTAGAGATTGATATTGCTAGCTGGTTCTTAGACCACATCATCATTTCGGTGGGCGCTCGCTCACCTATTTGCTACGGCGGTCTGATTACTTTGCTAGCCCTGATGACCGGCGTGGACCTGCCTGCTGACCTCAGACGAGCCCCGGGCCCCACTGCACTCTCGATAGACGTCATGGCCCGGATGAAGATGCTTCGTCCCCACGGCCAGCGGCACTGGGTGTGGTTGCACGGTCCTTACAGTGCTGATTACATGATCCTCCCGAGCCTAGCTCGGACACATATAGGACCGGCCCACGAGGATTGGATCCCAGCGATGGATCTCCTCATCCCAGCTGCTTACGTTCTTGAGGCTGAGGGCGCTGAGCAGGCACCCCCTGCGCACCCTGCACCTCCTGCTGACCCCGTGATTGCTCAGCCCGAGCCTGCACTTTCTGCACCTCCCGGCACTTCTGTCCCCACTTCTGTCAGTGTCGGGAGTACCCTTGCTGAGCCGTCCACCACGTCCACCACCACCACCCCCACCACTGCTGTGCCTATCTCGATTGCGCTTATTTCTTCACTTCTTTCCGAGCGTCCACCCACCATACTAGAGTGCAGCGAGCCTTCACTGCCGTCGTGGAGACCATGTCCAGTATGATCTTCGCTGGGTTGTCACCTTTTGGCTCATTCACTTCCTCCCCATCGGTTGACCTTTCTGTCTCCACCGCAGCTGTCTTATCCGAGAGTGTCGTGACGTCTGTCCTCACACCCGTGTCACCGACCTCTCTTGCTGCCTCGTTGCCGATTTTATCTTCCACCACCACTGCTGCTGCCTCATCGTCCCAGCCTGCGTCCCAGCCTTGCACTGAGGCTGGGCATCCACTAGTGAGCACAGCACCTTTTGCACACCTGCCTGCTGTCCCGATCACTTACACTGCCCGTATCAGACAGCCCCGACCTTCACAGCCTAGACCTGTCCGTCCCTCCGCTCCACCACCCCTTGACGCTCTACTACAGAGCATTCGTGCTCTTGAGGGGGCGGTGAGTGGACTCAGGGGCGATTTTAGGGCTCTCTCTGCCGCGGTCAGTTCCATGGAGTCACGCGTCACCATGCTTCCCGATATTCAGGCTTGCCTGAATCAGATAGTGGCGCGACTCCCTCCACTACACCCCCACCCAGCAGACACGTCCACCACCACCCCCACCACCCCCACCTCCGCCACAGGACGGAGATGGTGCAGCACCCCCAGCTTAGGCACACCCTTGATGCCATTGATCTTTTTTGTCGTTATGCTGCCCATTCTCTGCTGGTCCTGTCGATAGATTTTTGCCCACCCCCCTCCCCACCGCACTATTTTTGTCCTTATCTTGCTCACATCATTATATATATTTTTTGGGAGAGAGGGAGAGTATTTTTGGTGACACATATCTGCATCACTCCCATCATTGCATGCATCATTCACATCATCATATTTTCTTTTTATTTTTACCTTTTCTTTTTTTATCATGCATGCATCCTCACCCTCCCCGACCATTACCCGTCTCTCGGTGTGCCACACTTTGCACATTGAGGACACTGTGCACTTTAGCTTGGGGGAGTGAGTTCTCACACTTTTTGCTTTTGTCACCTTTATTTTTTAGTTTTTTCACGTTTTTCCGCTTTTGCACCCATTTTTCATCACTTTTTCATTTCTTTTACCATGCATCACGGTTTTCTTATTTTCCTTGTGTGCTGCATTGTAAATATCTTTGTTTTCCTTTATCTTTATTTCTTTCATCTTTTGCTAGAGATGATTTTTTGTGATGACGATGACGTGGTGTTAGCTTTTCTCTATATGCATGCTAAATTTTGTCATGTCATAGCTTTTGTTTCTGATATCATATGCTATGTCCTGTTTTGCATTTAGAAATAGTAACCCACTTCTTTTTCGGTATGAAAATGGATGAAATTCTATTATTAGCTGATGTCTGATGATTCATATGTATGCTATCGTAGAAAACACACCAAGATTCATGCATTGATGTTTATATCTGGAGTACTGCTTTCTTTTCTCACATCACTTCTATTTGTATGATTTGTACGCTTCACTTCAGGTTGATTGAATGTTTGCTAGCATTGATAAATCTGGATTAGTTTACTTTTTGAGATCAAACTGAGTAGATTAGATTACCCTGCTGAAGTTGTCATGCACGTCCTATAGAGTGAACCGAGAGATACATTTATTTCTTTCTCCACATAGCTTGAACATTATTTCTCTATTTTAAATTCATTGATGAATCTCCCCTTAGCAATTCTATTATTGGCATCCCCCGGTTATTATATCACATGCTCCAAATTCCCCAAAACCCAAAGAAAAATACTTGTATATCCTTCTCTTTGATTTGGGATCATTTGTGTATATATGTTATTCGAAAAAAAAAGAGAAAGAGAAAAAAAGAGAGAAAAAGAAAAAGAAAAAGAAAAAAAAAGATTTGAGAATAAGAGAAGAAAAGAGAAAAGAAGTTCGAAAACGATCACATCTCATATCCTTTCTCTCTTTCTTCCCTCGTTTGCTTTTATTTTTGTTTTCTTTGACTTTTGGAGCTTCATAAGAAACGGGGATGTAAATATTGTTTTGTATATGCCACCACGCTTATGGATAAGCTTGGGGGAGAGGATCCAATGATGTGTGAGAGAGTGGATACTTGACGGAGCATGACAACCTAGGCTAAGTAATATTTTATACTCGGTGAGATCGCTTAAAGTTTTACGAAATCCAGAAATCTAAGCTTAGCACTCATTTCATGAAAACCACACTTTTCTATTCTTACTACTCTATTGTGTGATATCTCTTATACTCCTTATAGAAAGCATTCAATTGAAAAGTGTGTGATCTACGGTATTGTATACCGCTTTAGATGCTTCAGACGATGCTAATTCTAGAATTATTCCATTTTTCATGCTATATTGACATTCTTGGGTTTTCTATTTCAAATGCACCATTATACTATGATATCGAGATAAAAGTCTTTGACATGTGTTTTATATTCGATGCGTGCTATATGAGTAAGCAAAACCCACGTCCTGAGAAAAATGATCTAGCAACTTCCCTCTTCGTTTTCTACTTTGTTTTTCGTTTTTCATTTTCCGCCTTTCCATCGTTTTTATTTTTTCTTTATCCACCGGGTTCGCTTTTTACTCATCTTCCTCGAGGACGAGTAAGAGGTAAGCTTGGGGGATTTTGATCACTCCGTATTTTACACCTTTTTTCCGCATGTTTACATGCCATTTTGATCGCTCGAATCACACTTTTCACGATTTTTCGACAATATTGCGATGCTTTTCACGATTTCTTATTTTTGTCGAATTTCAGGAGAATTAGAGCGATTTGGAGTGATTCCGAGATGCACCCACTCCGGAGTGTCACCCGTGACTCTCCCGAGGGGAATTTTGCTATTGGAGAGGAGTGAAAGAAGAAAGAATGTCGTAGGAGCGACGGGGGAGCGAAAATATGGAGTTTGGGCATTTTGAGCATGTCACTCGGCCGAGTGAAGGAGTCACTCGGCCGACCATCGAGAGCCCACTCGGCCGGACAAATCAGACACGCAGAAGACTGAGTATCAGCGTGCACTCAGCCGAGCATCGCCGTCCCACTCGACCGAACCACGGAGACCCCACTCACCCGAGTGGCATCAAGACGACGGCAGGCAGAAAGTCCAGACTTACTGTAATTTTACAGTCATCTCCCGAGTTCCGACTCGGCCGAGTGAAGAAGTTGACTCGGCCGATGCAAAGAAAGTCACTCGGCCGAGTGACTCCCGAGGAGCTGACCCCCAAAAGTCCGAACTTACTGGAAATTGTCAGGGGTTGTCACTCGGCCGAATGACATTTGTCACTCGGCCGAGTGAGCCGCGCTGGCTGTAGCGTAAACTGCGATTCTGAGGCTGCGCAGGGGCATTTTCGGCACAGTTTTTTGGGCGAATTTGGTGGGTATTTAACCCCAGTTTTTAACCTAGTTTAGGGAGCTTTTCAGAACTTTTTGCAGCCTTTTTTAGATTACTTTTAGGAGATTAGATTTATCTTTTGGGGGGGAGAGAAAAGTGTTATTTTTGTTGGATGCTATTTGTTCTTCATTGGTTTGTCTATCTCTCCATTAAAAACTCCATTTTTATTGATATATTGAATATTGCAATGAATTCTATTGATTTTGATTGTGAATTTCTATTGCATTTTATTATGAATTGTGAGTAGTCCTATCGTCTTAGGGCGTAGGGATGAACCCTACGAACCCTATTTCTAATTTGTGATGAATTGGTGAAATTATTGCTAGAATTGATTAGGGTTAGTTTGGGATTGATTTAATACGAATAGCTAGGGATTCATACCGATTAGGATTTGCAAGAGATTGGATCCCAACTCGATAGGAAGCCCTAGAAATTCGAATTGGGTTA
The DNA here is from genome assembly GCA_030789695.1 of Scilla litardierei. Taxonomy (NCBI): domain Eukaryota; kingdom Viridiplantae; phylum Streptophyta; class Magnoliopsida; order Asparagales; family Asparagaceae; genus Scilla; species Scilla litardierei. Next base: position 42,670 of record JAULAV010008440.1, read on the forward strand.
CAATTGGATTTCTCCGGAATCGGTTTGCAAGAGATTGGACCGAAACTAGGGTTTTCGATTGCAATTTTATACCAATACCCGTTTGCAAGAGATTGGACGGGTAGGAACTATCCCAACCTAGGTCGTAGCTCGAGTTTGCACGAGAGTGGGCTCGAGATACGATTGAACGATGATGTTGTTCTTCACGCTAGCTAGCCTAGGTTAGGGTTTGCAAGAGATTGGACCCTACCCTAGGTTTGCTATAGACCGGCAATAGCGCGAGAGCGTGAGCTTGGTTCTACATTTAGTTGCAACTAGTTCACCTGAATTTCAAGTCTAGCAATTGTGACACCTACGAATCACAATGAAGAGATACGGTTTGTAGCGGGGATTCCCTATCCCCTAGGCGTCTTTATTAATTTGATATCCCTTTTATACAATTGAACGACTTTGACTGCTTTTATAGCGAACATCTCTCGACTTTTCATATAGCCAGGTGAGTTGAAGAAGACACTGTCATTTGGCCTCCTCGTGTTTGATACCCGCTCACCACTACGCCGTGCGCTTGCAGTAAGACTAGCGAGTCGCGTGCCCGGGTGTGCATCTGGGCATCCGATCAGTACGGTACAATCAAAACGGTACTATTCAACAAAACGATACTGTTCAATCAAAACGGTACTATTCACTGCAGATCGGACTGGTCGCTCCCGCACTTCCACAAGTATAAGTTACCCCAAAACCCCAAGTGTCTGTGACGTGTATCAAATACATGTTCATTACGAGATGTTCCACAATTTCACAACATGTACAGCAAGATATTCCATACAAGATATTCCATTGGACAATTCATGAGTCATATTCATGTCATGCATCAATTGATATGACTATTTAAATGTGAGCAATCGAGTAATAAATGTAACCAAAGTCGTTCCTGCAATTGATCTGTTTCCTATTTAGTTATGTCTGTAGTCATCTGTTCAAGTCAATAAAGGTCCGAGACTAGATGTTAAGCCCTATGTTCATACGAGTGCACTATCTGAATTTCTAAAGTTAGAATTAACGTGACTTACATTATCGATATCGTCGTAGAAAGACGATGTTGGAGCTATATCTTACAAGGAAGCTGGTGCACGAGAATTGGTACCTGCAAACACAAGAAATGGCCGTTTAAAGAGTACACTATTTTCTATCTATTTTTCTTAACGTTTTTGTATTTCCCTATAGTTTAAAGACTCGTTAAAATACGTGTTAAGTATTTTTAGATAGGCTAGATAGGAGTAAAATAATTTTACATAAGGAGAAAATATTTTTCTGAAGCCTACATGTATTTTTAATAATTTTTGAAAGCTTAAAATCAATTAAAAACAATTAAAACCGGAAAACGATTTTTCATTACATTTTTCAAAGATTTCTCTAGGGCAAACCATACGTTGGAATTCTTTCAACAAGTAGCCAAAACGACCGTATTAACTAGTACTACTACATATATTTTTCTCGTACATTAGTATAAGTGAAATAATTAAGATATTGATTTTTAAATGAAAACATCATAATCAGATTTAAAATTTAAAAATTTGCTGATGAAAATATACTTGCCATTTGGCAATGAAACCAGTGCCAATGAGTCCGGAACGTCATTTTTGATTTTATGAGCCTGGCCTAGTATTTTTCTGACCCTTAATTATTTTACTATGAATTTTAAACCAATTAAACTCATTTATATCTACGCGCATTTATACGAGTATATACGTATTTATATGTATTAAAACTATAACAATAAACTTCGAAAAATCATAACTTGAAAACCAAGTATCGAATTGAGACGATACTGGTGCCTACACGTTCGTGACGAAGGCGCGAATCTTCTGGTGGTATCCGTTGCTTCATCCAATACCTATATCAAAAATCACTGTATAAACTTATATTATATTATATTATAATAACCTCACATGTGCTCTGTGCGTAAGCTGTGTGTCCATTTTTTTTTCTCGCAGCAGAGGGGAAACGAGAAAAGGGGGCATCGGCCAAAGGGAAGGGCGGCACGGCGCGGGTGGTCCGGAGGCGCACGGGGCCAGGCGGCTAGGGCGGTGAGTGGCGGGATCCAGGGGGCCGGTGGCCTAGGGCACGGCGGCAGGGGCTAGGGCGGCCGGCGCTAGCGGCTGCGCGCGGGGCTCGGCGGCGAGAGGCGGGGTCGGCGTGGGTGTACGGCGCGGCTAGGGCGGGGTATGGAGGTGGTTAGGGGGCTGGTCGGCCTAGGGAAGGGAGAGGAGGAGGAAGAGAAAGGAAGAGGAGGAGAGTTTAAATCTGAAATTGATTTTTGAATTGGGGCTGAATTTGGGAGTTGTAGGGTTGATTTTGAAGGTTCAAATCCGAATTCTCTTCTTCCTTGCCAATTTCCGTTTTGATTTTGGGTGAACTGATTTTTGGGATGAAGGATCTGGGTTGTGGTTTGTTTGATTTTGGCAGTGATGAAAGGGGAAGATGATGAAGAATGTGAGGGTTGAATTGTGTGTTTGGGGGGAACTGATGAACGTTGCAGGGAGCCGATGGCTGATCCTTAAAGTAGGAGGAGGCAGGGAGACATGTTCATTAATCGGGGGAAGATAGTCAATTGTTAGGTTTCTAATTAATAAGGGAAACAAGGAAGAGACGTGTTAAACGAAACGTTTAAAATCAACCTAAGTATTAATGAAGGAAGACTAAAAGTTTAGGGGGAATGAATTGAACTTGGTTTGAGGTAGGTACTGACTCGGAATGAGAAAAACGTGAGGGGGGAATTCTGACTAATTAACTAACTAATTAACTAACTAATTAAGTAACTAATTAATGAGCTAATTAAGTAAATATTTAAGTAACTAAAAATTAACCAAAGTAATTGTGGTAATTAGTAAAATTAGTAATTACATTAATGATACTATTTAAACTACGGTGAAAAATTTAGACGCGCTCGCGTCACTCTACAGATAACAATACTCGGACAATCGGAAGTAAAATACTAGCACACACGCAATTTAACATACCTAAAAATTACCGGCCGTTACATCCTACCCTCTTTAGAATAATTCCGTCCTCGGAATTATCTACAGGGCATGGAAAAGTTAGGCATAACGTTCTCGCATCTCGTCCTCTCGCTCCCAGGTGGATTCACCAGGTGAGTTGCGACGCCACATCACCCTGACTAGATCAATAGTCCTGTTCCTGAAGACCTTCTGACGTCGATCCAGGATCACCACTGGTTGCTGCTTGTATGTCAAGTCTGGACGAACTACGATCTCCGAGTAGTCCATGACATGACTAGGATCGCTCACAAGCGACGTAGCTGCGAGATGTGGAACACGTTGTGCACTCCCTCTAAGGCAGGGGGCAATGCAAGCTTGTAAGCCACCTCTCCTACTCGCTCCAAAATATCGAATGGTCCAATGAATCGAGGACTAAGCTTTCCTCTCCGCCCAAAACGAATCATTCCTCGGTTGGGTGAGATCTTTAGAAAAACATGATCTCCGGGTTGAAACTCTAGATGTCGACGTTTCGCATCCACCCAATGCTTGTACCTGTCCTGAGCCAGCTGAAGCTTCTCTCTGATGGTTTAAACCACATCCACGGCTTCTGTGATTAGCTCAGGACCAACCAACTCTCGATCTCCTACATCATCCCAGCTCAAGGGGGATCGACACTTTCTCCCATACAGTGCCGCAAATGGCACCATGCCAATGCTAGACTGATAGCTGTTGTTGTATGCAAACTCCACCAAATGGAGATGGTCTTCCCATGATCCCTTGAAGTCCAGCATACATGCCCGCAGCATGTCTTCAAGTATCTGAATAGTACGCTCTGACTGGCCATCTGTCTGTGGATGGTAAGCCGTACTAAAACTCAAGTGAGTTCCCAAGCTCTCCTGAAGGCTCCTCTAGAAACGAGATGTGAATCTGGTGTCTCTGTCTGAGACAATGCTGATAGGAATTCCATGCAGCTTTACAATCTCCTCCATGTACTTCTTGGCCAATACTTCTGTAGACTGACATACACTGAAAGGAATGAAGTGCGCGGTCTTGGTCAATCGATCTACGATCACCCAGACAGCGTCATTCTGCTTCGTACTTTTGGGTAGTCCAGTCACGAAGTCCATCGTGATGTGTTGCCACTTCCACTCAGGAATGGGCAATGGATGTAATAAGTCGACAGTCCTCTGATGTTCAGCCTTCACCTGTTGGCACACAATACACTTCGCTACGCTTCGTGCGATGCTTCTCTTCATGCCATGCCACCAGTAATACTGTCGCAGATCCTGGTACATCTTGGTACCTCCAGGATGTATGGAGTATGGGGAACTGTGAGCTTCCTCCAATAGCTCTTCTCTGATGGCGCCAGACGGTACACAGATCCTGTCTCCAAACCTTAAGGATCCATCTGCATGAATCTTAAACTCTGGCCTCTGGCCTGCTATCACCAAATCTTTGATCTTCCGCAGCTTCTCATCATCCATCTGAGCATTCTTGATCCTCTCTACCAAAGTTGATTGGATATGCATGCCCATCAAAGATGCAGACATCCCTGGGAGAATCACTTCTATACCCATGTCTCGGATCTCTTGCTGCAATCTCCACTGAGTCGTAAGGGTCATCACCGCTGGTAGACGACTCAATGCATCAGGTACGACGTTGACTTTCCCAGGATGGCACTGAAGGTCAATGTCATAATCCGCCATGATCTCTATCCATCGTCTCTGGCACATGTTGAGCTCCTTCTGGGTGAAGAGATACTTCAGACTCTTATGATCCGAGAACACCTTCACATGCTCGCCTAATAGGAAATGCCTCCAAATCTTTAATGTAAAAATCACTACCGCCAACTCAAGATCATGAGTGGGGTAGTTCTTCTCATGGATCTTCAACTGCCTGGATGCATAGGCTACGACTTGACCGTGCTGATGTAACACGCATCCAAGTCCTTTACCAGATGCATCACAGAAGACTTCAAATCCTCCTGATCGGTCTGGAATGATCAAAATAGGTGCAGTCGTCAACCTCTTCTTCAGCTCCTGGAAAGCATCCTCCCATGCTTTCGACCAAACAAACACAACATTCTTTCTTGTTAACCGCGTCAAGGCTCCTGCGATCTTTGAGAAGTCTTTGATGAACCTCATGTAGTAGCCAGCGAGTCCCAAGAAACTTCGAATTTCGGTCACCGTTCGGGGAACTGGCCAGTTTTGAACAGCTGCTACTTTTTCAGGATCAACAGCAATCCCTTCTCCAGACACTATGTGGCCTAGAAACGCCACTTTGTTCAGCCAGAACTCGCACTTGCTAAGTTTGGCATAAAGATGGTGTCTTCTCAGGGTCTCAAGAACCTTCCTGAGATGCTCTGCATGCTCCACCGCATTCTTTGAGTAGATGAGAATGTCGTCGATGTAGACTACTACGAACTTGTCCAAGTATTCATACAATACTTGGTTCATGAGACTCATAAATACCGTGGGTGCATTGGTCACACCAAACAGCATTACTAAGTACTCATAATGTCCGTATCTGGTCCTGAATGCAGTCTTTGGAACATCTTCGTCTTTCACCTTCACTTGATGGTACCCTGTCCTCAGATCCAGCTTCGAATAGACGCTGGATCCACCGAGCTGGTCAAAAAGATCGTCGATGCGCGGTAGAGGGTACTTATTCTTCACGGTGACTTTGTTCAGCTCACGGTAGTCAACGCACATACGAAGGGATCCATCTTTCTTCTTCACCAGCAATATAGGAGATCCCAAGGGAGATACACTGGGTCGTATCCATCCCTTCTTTAGAAGCTCATCTAGTTGGGTCCGCAATTCTTCTAGCTCAGATGGTGCTAAACGATATGGTCCCTTAGATATTGGTTGAGCTCCTGGCATTAGTTCAATGGAAAATTTGAGAGTGCGATCTGGAGGCAAACCTGTAAGGTCGTATGGAAACACATCCAAGAACTCTCGAACTACTTCTGGTATCTCGGGCTCAGCTTCCATTGCGGCTGCTACTGCTTCGGCCGATCTGGCTCTGTACTCCACTGGGCCTACCAATCTGCTTCCGCTAATGAACTCGAACTTTGGATGATCAGGAATCTCAAAGACTACCCTCCTTCGACTACAGTTGATGGTGGCATGGAAAGTTTCCAATCAATCCATCCCGAATACAGCATCAAAGTTCGGAATATCTATCATCATGAAGTCAGCAAATAACGCTCGCCTACAAATAACCACTGGGCATTGAGGATACCCACGGGTCGTCTTTATTACTCCGCCACCCGTATTGACGTTCCAACCAGATGCTAAAGGTTTGACAGGAATAGTGTGGGTACGAACGAATCGACTCGCCAGAAAGCAGTGTGATGCTCCCGAGTCGAACAAGGAGAGGGCGGGGTTTCCAGCTACTAGTATGACACCTAGGTTATAAACACTAATCTAAGCAACCAATGCTAATGAAAGAAATGAATTACGAACTATGCAAGAAATATACATGTGATCACTTCACTGGTAGCCTCAGCCTCTTCGACGGTCATGGTGTAAGCCTGGTGTTTCGGTGGTGGCTGATGCCTTGCTTGCAGAAACTGCCTCTGCTGTGGGGGTAGAGGTGGACGCTGTAGAGCGTTCCCAGTCGGAACAGCACGATGAGCTGGGGCTGGAGCTATAGCACGTGGCTTAGAATGGGGAAATCCCTTGCCATGTGTCCTGACTCTTCGCAAACCAGACAAAGGCCTAAAAGAATTCAGCACTCAGACCCGATGTGTCCAGGCTTCCCACACAAGTGGCAGACCGGGAGGGCCTGCTGTTGTTGCCCTGGCTTCTTAAACTGAACCTGCTGAATAGGGCGGTGTATCTGTGGCCATCTGCTTGGCCCAGCTTGGGTCGGTGGGGGCCTCGCAGGTGCCGTCAGCCTTCGCTCTTCCTTCGCTTTCGCTTCGACCATCTCATGGTTACGAGCAATGGCCAGAACTTCAGCATGTGTGGTCGGACTAGCACCGACCATCATTCTCCGAATCTCAATGTTAAGCCCCTGCTCGAACTGTTGGGCTCGAGTCAATGGATCTGCAACCATCTCCGGGGCAAACCTGCTGAGCCTGGAGAACTCTGTTGGATCTGGATCGTATCCTAGAGGGGGGTGAATAGGCTAATAAAATTATTCGTGCAACCCACGAACAATCCCACACAGTTATAGGCACAGACAGGGTAATAAAATAGCAATCACAGAATACACACAAATATACCCTGGTTCGGTCGTCCCCACGACCTACTCCAGCCCCCGAAAGCAACTACTAGATAGATATGTAATCAAGTACAGCTACAATGAGTCAAGATCCCAAATCTACTCTCACCTAGCTCGTACGCACACCACATGCTCTACACTATCAATCTAGTCAGATGCTCTCCCTCCGTGACGACTCCCAAGTCGTCAGGTCCCCAGAAAGTAACACAAAAAGTAAAGTTTCCCGTACGAAGAACTAACACAACTACTACACAATATAATAAACAAAAGAGTTTAGAATGCTCAGATCGTGTAGCGGCGTCGTCTTCGTCAATCAGCACGGGCCATATTTCATCTGGCTAATAGTAGTAGTCTCTCGGCAACGGTAACTCAAGTTGTGGCTCTGCAATTTTTCAGCGGTGCTAATCTTTGTCCCTGCACATTGAAATTTCTTTGACCTCTGCGGCCTTCAATCACACACCCTCAAAAATAATGAAGCCCTGGAGAAAAAAATATAAGTACATACTTATTCAAAACATTATCCAAGCACAGTTTATATAAAAAATAGGTACTCCCTTTTTCTGTGCGGCGCCTTAAATTCTTTTGATTCGGAAATGAAGAGCGGCTCTCTCTTGGGTATTTTGCTTTGGGAATTTTCCCCTTTGAGAAGGCTTCGGCTGCAAGCAAATTTGAGGAAGCAACAAAAATCAGCCTTTTGGGATTAATACTTGAACGTGCGGCTGCCCTCAATTATTTGGCCTGCCTCCTTGTTAATTAACGCAAGCATGGAAGAAACAATGTTTTGGCTTTTCAACGTGTACATGCTTGGTCTGCACAAAGAAAACAAAAAAGGCAACACAACGTGTACTTGCTTGATCTGCACAAAGAAAAAAAAAGCAACACAACAACCAAGGCCGGCCTCCCCCTTTTTGATCCTGCACAACAATCAGAACACAAAGAAAAGGTTAATTAATATAACTTCAATTTAAAGAGAGAGGAAACACAACCGAATTGTTTTGGCCTTAGGCATGTGCTTGGAACTTGTTCCCTTTTGTTGATTCGGTAGCTTGTGCTCTTGGGAACAAAGACGCCGCCGCCTTGAATTGAGCCCCCTTTTAAAAAAATCCGGTTGTTTTCTCTTGGGGAGATGACGTGCGGCAGATTGTTCAAGAAAAAAAAAGTGGCCCTCTGTTTTCTTTTTGATTTTCAATGGGAAGAGACAAAAGTATGGCTTTGTGAGATTCTCCAAGAAAAGAAAACCAACGCATGCGGCATAGACTTGGATTTTTGAGACTCTCAAGAATATTTCGGCTGGGCTCTCTTCTAAGAAGCATGCGCAATTTTTTTGCTTTGGTTTTAATATTGCCGGCTTGACTTTTTCCTTGGATGTTTGGTTTAAATAGGGATATACTAGGGTTTCTTTGGTGCGGCTACCCTAGAAAATAGGAATTGATGCAATCCCTAATTGGTGTATAATATTGAATAAGATTTGCTCTTATCACCCCTCATCCCCTTCATATTTGACCTAGCCTTCCTTGCTATATGAATGCCTCTTTGACCAAGTCACCGAGGAGTGTGTGTAGCAATTTGTCCAACACATTGATTTACGTCATCGCCATTTCTGCAAGCACTTAACACACACATCAAAACGTTCACAAGTGTTTGTCATCATCAAACCATATATCCTAGATCGTTGTATCCAACAATCTCCCCCTTTTGATGATGACAAACCAATAGAGATTTGCACTTAACGATTTTTAGCAATATCATCGTGTGTGAAGTGTAGTGGAGGCGTGTATGCAAAACGAGTATAATACATGATATTCAAGCACACACGCATGCAATACAATAGCACTAGTTTGTATGCTATGCTCCCCCTACTTTCATGCTCCCCCTTGAACATGTATTCACCCAACAAATCATACGACAAGATTATCCAAATCTTTCAATATTTCTCCCCCTTTGTCATCATCAAAAGTGTATTCTTGAGGATTAAAACATACCACATGCAAAAAGAGAGCATTATTAACCACTACCAACAATTGCATGCATACACTCATAGAATAATCAAGTCAAAATCCAATGAAATTAAACAACTACGACTTCAACACCAACGTGTATAGTGTGATGATTAAAATTGTAGCACATGGGGAGACTCATTAAGAAAGTCAACCAAAAACCAATCCACATTTTCCATATAACATTCTATCACCTAGGATTGATTTTCCCCACCTCATTAAAAATGAGTTCAAGGTACCACACCCCAAAACATAGCCTATATGGACTCTTAGATGTGGGGGTGACATTGCTTGACGAGTAAATACACCAACGCTAAAGTTTACCCATGAAGCTTATGTTGGATACTCGTGGGTAATACCGTTGCCAAGGATTGTATCCATTTTCCATACGGAGCAATTATCTTTTGTTTTCACATTTTTTAAATACTTATACCAACAATTTCTTTTGCTCAATTTTTATCCATGGCAAGGTATATCATATCCCTTAGATATTCAGTTAAGTTTTCCTCCTTCATTCACATTCCATACTTCATAAACGTTATCTCCAAATGTGCAACAATAATAATACATGTGGAAGTGAAGTAGGTGGTGTAGAAATCAAGTTGTTTGCATTCATTGAATATGCCATGACTATTTAGAAAGATGAACATGCGCATGTGACAAAAGCAATAATACACCAATTTCTACATAGATATGAAAATCATTCGTGCATACTTCAATAATGAATCAAAGAGAAAAGATACACATTTAAGCACCAAAAATTTTCCTTTTTTTTCGGGTTTTTATGCATGAAGTACTAAAGCAAACATGAGATGCAATCACACAAACAAAAAAAATCATGCACACATAGCAATGCAACTACTAACACACAAACAAAGAAAAGTCACGCACACACAAAGAAAACTATGAAGATATTCATTAAGTTCAAAGAATGAGATATACCTTCGCGTCACCGTTTGACTAAGGAGCTAAAAAGTAATGCGACATTCAATTTATCGCTCCTCGTCAAATTTCCATCCACCTACAAAAGAGGTGTCGCGTGTGACCTTGGAATCCAACAAGGTCCACTCACGTTAGTCATCAAAGATTTAGGAACCCATATTTGTTTGAACTTAATGTTTTTGTTCCTATATTTGCAATGATATGAAGTATGACCAACGCATCCACATGTAAAGCACTTAGCATGAAAATTTCCAACCTTTGTTGATTCAATGTGAACTTTTCTATATTTTGATTTTTCAACATTTTTAAGACCATATCCTAGTCCTCGCCTATTATTGCCATAAATTTGATTTCCAAGAATAATGTCCAAATTTTGTTTTCCAATGGAAAATCTCTTTAATGACAATTCTAGGGTGGTGACTTTGGATTTCAAGATATCATTTTCATTCACAAGCAAAGTGCATTTACTAATGAAAGCTTGCTTGTTTTCCTCTTCTTTCTTTTCAAAATCCCTCATTTTTTCTTTAAGTTCAAGATTTAGCATGTTAATCTTTTCAGAAAGCAATTCATTTTCAGTTTCAAGCTTTATCTTATCTAGCTTATACATGCTAATATCCTTTAATAAAGAGGGACATGAAAGACAATCAGTTTTTGCAGACAAGCTAGCTTTCTCTTTTTCTAACATAGTAATGGTAGATTTGCATGCAACAAGCTCTTGTTTAATATTTTTCATTTCTATAGACATGTCATACTCAGTTTGTTGCATATCAAAATTATCATTCCTATAACATTCCACATCAGCTTCTAGCTCATCAATTCTATGTTGCATTCCTTTACAGATTTCTAAGAATTCAGCTTTAGTGGGAGATTCTACGTCATTGTGTTTGGCCATCAATGCCATGCATGAGTGGGCTTCATGTTCATCCTCCTTATCCTCAGCTTCGCTATCCATATCCCACGTAAGCACTTTCGTTTTTCCTTTTGCAACTTGAGCTGTGTGTTGTTGTGGGCAATCTTTTATGTGGTGCCCTTTCTTCCTGCATTTAAAACATTCACTTCTATTAATAGCTTTCTGATCATAGGAATTTCTACCAAAATTAGAATTATTAGAACGAATGAACCTTTTTCCCATCTCAGCTCTTCCTTGATCAGTCTGAATGTATCTCCTGAAGTTTCTGACCATTAGAGCTTGCTCCTCATCAAGATCGTCGTCGTTAGCTTGAAGAGCTAATGGTGTGGAAGATTTGGTCTTCTCTTCAGGTTTCTCTCTGGCTTCTATACTCTGCAACTCAAGCTCGTGTGACATTAGGTTGCCTATCAAGTCCTCCACTTTCATTGTTGACAAGTCCTTAGCTTCTTGAATAGCGGTGACTTTAGGCCTGAACGAGCTTGGTAGCGCCCTTAAGATCTTTCGTACCTGTTCATGGCTAGAGTATGGCTTACCGAGGGAACTGGACTTGTAGACGATGTCCGTGAACCTCGCAAACATCTCTTTCACAGATTCTGTTGGTAGCATGCGGAAGCTTTCATATTCAGTGCTCAACAACGCAAGTCTGGATTCCTTTATTTGCGATGTTCCCTCGTGTGTCACCTCCAGAGTATGCCAGATTTCCTGTGCAGTTAGACAATGTGAGATACGATTAAACTCAGATTTATCAAGAGAGCATATAAGCGCATTCATAGCTTTACTATTAAGAGTATAAAGTTTCTTATCAGCTAAATCCCACTTGTCTTTAGGCTTAATCATAACAGTGTCTTCAATTTTAATAGTGGGTAGACTATAACCATTTTCAACAATATCCCACACATCATAATCTACAGACACTAGATAGATTTTCATCCTAGCCTTCCAATATGCAAAGTCTACACCGTTAAACTTAGGGGGATGGGCTATAGACTGACCTTCAGCAAAAGCACAATCAGATATATTCATGGTCATCTAAAAATCTAGACTAGATCCTATAAACTGGCTCTGATACCACTTGTTGGATCTGGATCGTAGCCTAGAGGGGGGGGGTGAATAGGCTAATAAAATTATTCGTGCAACCCACGAACAATCCCACACAGTTATAGGCACAGACAGGGCAATAAAATAGCAATCACAGAATACACACAGATATACCCTGGTTCGGTCGTCCCCACGACCTACTCCAGCCCCCGAAAGCAACTACTAGATAGATATGTAATCAAGTACAGCTACATTGAGTCAAGATCCCAAATCTACTCTCACCTAGCTCGTACGCACACCACGTGCTCTACACTATCAATCTAGTCAGATGCTCTCCCTCCGTGACGACTCCTAAGTCGTCAGGTCCCCAGAAAGTAACACAAAAAGTAAAGTTTCCCCTACGAAGAACTAACACAACTACTACACAATATAATAAACAAAAGAGTTTAGAATGCTCAGATCGTGTATCGGCGTCGTCTTCGTCAATCAGCACGGGCCAGATTTCATTTGGCTAATAGTAGTAGTCTCTCGGCAACGACAACTCAAGTTGTGGCTCTGCAATTTTTCAGCGGTGCTAATCTTTTTCCCTGCACATTGAAATTTCTTTGACCTCTGCGGCCTTCAATCACACACCCTCAAAAATAATGAAGCCCTGGAGAAAAAAAATATAAGTACATACTTATTCAAAACATTGTCCAAGCACAATTTATATAAAAAATAGGTACTCCCTTTTTCTGTGCAGCGCCTTGAATTCTTTTGATTCGGAAATGAAGAGCGGCTCTCTTTTGGGTATTTTGCTTTGAGAATTTTCCCCTTTGAGAAGGCTTTGGCTGCAAGCAAATTTGAGGAAGCAACAAAAATCAGCCTTTTGGGATTAATACTTGAACGTGCGGCTGCCCTCAATTATTTGGCCTGCCTCCTTGTTAATTAACGCAAGCATGGAAGAAACAATGTTTTGGCTTTTCAACGTGTACATGCTTGGTCTACACAAAGAAAACAAAAAAGGCAACACAACGTGTACTTGCTTGATCTGCACAAAGAAAAAAAAAGCAACACAACAACCAAGGCCGGCCTCCCCCTTTTTGATCCTGCACAACAATCAGAACACAAAGAAAAGGTTAATTAATATAACTTCAATTTAAAGAGAGAGGAAACACAACCGAATTGTTTTGGCCTTAGGCATGTGCTTGGAACTTGTTCCCTTTTGTTGATTCGGTAGCTTGTGCTCTTGGGAACAAAGACGCCGCCGCCTTGAATTGAGCCCCCTTTTAAAAAAATCCGGTTGTTTTCTCTTGGGGAGATGACGTGCGGCAGATTGTTCAAGAAAAAAAAAGTGGCCCTCTGTTTTCTTTTTGATTTTCAATGGGAAGAGACAAAAGTATGGCTTTGTGAGATTCTCCAAGAAAAGAAAACCAACGCATGCGGCATAGACTTGGATTTTTGAGACTCTCAAGAATATTTCGGCTGGGCTCTCTTCTAAGAAGCATGCACAATTTTTTTGCTTTGGTTTTAATATTGCCGGCTTGACTTTTTCCTTGGATGTTTGGTTTAAATAGGGATATACTAGGGTTTCTTTGGTGCGGCTACCCTAGAAAATAGGAATTGATGCAATCCCTAATTGGTGTATAATATTGAATAAGATTTGCTCTTATCACCCCTCATCCCCTTCATATTTGACCTAGCCTTCCTTGCTATATGAATGCCTCTTTGACCAAGTCACCGAGGAGTGTGTGTAGCAATTTGTCCAACACATTGATTTACGTCATCGCCATTTCTGCAAGCACTTAACACACACATCAAAACGTTCACAAGTGTTTGTCATCATCAAACCATATATCCTAGATCGTTGTATCCAACAAACTCAGCGTCATAATGATCCATGGTCATCGAACCCTGCTTCAGGTTGATGAACTTCTTCCTCATCAGGATCTTTGCCTGTGGGGAAAGTACTGAGCATTGAATGTTTTGGTGAAGATATCCCACGAAATCGATAATCCCAAGCGGTCTTCTACCGCCTGCCACCAATCTCGAGCTCCATCAGTTAATTGCCTTTTGGCGGTAGCTACCCATGCTTCTTCTCGAATCTGAGATGCTCTCAGATCATCAGTGATGCTCTTGAGCCATTCTTCCGCTTGGAGATGATTCTCGGTCCCAGCGAAAGTCTTCGGGTCATCCCTCAAAAGTGATAAGCACTTGGGTCAGCTTTCTGCTCTCTGCGCAAGGCCTGCTCCAACGCCTGTCCAAGCTGCTAATGAATGGCATACATGCCCCACATGCAATCTTCTGCAGACAATGGTGCGGTCAGAAATGCTATCGTGTTCGGACCGGTGTTGGCTCCATTGTTAGCATCATTCTGGTTGGGACCCTCATTCGGGGGATTAATCCCGGATCCAAACGCACTGTCCTCGCTTCCTGAAGTGTTCCTTTCCATTACCTACCTGCGGTTCATATGGTCTGATCAGTTCCTCTGAGTATTTTATACGACATATTCTGAACTTCCTGTACTGTTCATGTGGTATTTAGCGCGGACCTGCGTGGGCCACCAAACCTTTAACGACCCGCTCCCGGGGCCCGTTACTTATTTGATATTTGTGCAGGTCCTGCAGTTAACCAGTGAAAACAAAATAGCTTCTGATGCAGAGATGTACAAAAATACCCAAATAGTGTCCAATTATTACAATCCATATATATAGTACAAATTATTACAACGAGATTAAAAGGAAAGATGTACAACCGAAAGGGTGCCACTAAAAGAACTCTACTACTGCAGCCGCAGGGACGAACTCTGGCACTCAGGAGCCTCTATGTCAAGCTGTGCGTCGTCTGCGGTGCCAAACATGGAACCGTAGGTAAGTCACATAATTCTACCAATAGACATAAAGTAGTGTAAAAGTACGAAGCAGTCTATATTAAGCATTTTAAGGACTATCATGCTAGTGCAATAAGTGTGATAAGATCGGACATGCAGGTAAAGGCGTAAAGTAAAGTAAGGACAGGCAAGAATGCAAGTGCGATAAGTAAAGTAAAGGTGACTGAGCAAGTACAACTGGTACCGTACAAGAATAACCATGACAATAGCAATGACAATGAGAGTAATTGTGCCTAGCCTAGTTCGTGACTTATAACGGGAAGTACGATATGCAAACAAGAGTCCACCTAATATCCCGGGTTACAACAATACGGTACGGTACGGTACAATCAAAACGGCACTATTCAACAAAACGATACTGTTCAATCAAAACGGTACTATTCACTGCAGATCAGACTGGTCGCTCCCGAACTTCCACAATTATAAGTTACCCCAAAACCCCAAGTGTCTGTGACGTGTATCAAATACATGTTCATTACGAGATGTTCCACAATTTCACAACATGTACCACAAGATATTCCATACAAGATATTCCATTGGACAATTCATGAGTCATATTCATGTCATGCATCAATTGATATGACTATTTAAATGTGAGCAATCGAGCAATAAATGTAACCAAAGTCGTTCCTGCAATTGATCTGTTTCCTATTTAGTTATGTCTCTAGTCATCTGTTCAAGTCAATAAAGGTCCGAGACTAGATGTCAAGCCCTATGTTCATACGAGTGCACTATCTGAATTTCTAAAGTTAGAATTAACGTGACTTACATTATCGATATCGTCGTAGAAAGACGATGTTGGAGCTATATCTTACAAGGAAGCTGGTGCACGAGAATTGGTACATGCAAACACAAGAAATGGCCGTTTAAAGAGTACACTATTTTCTATCTATTTTTCTTAACGTTTTTGTATTTTCCTATAGTTTAAAGACTCGTCAAAATACGTGTTAAGTATTTTTAGATAGGCTAGATAGGAGTAAAATAATTTTAGATAAGGAGAAAATATTTTTCTGAAGCCTACATGTATTTTTAATAATTTTTGAAAGCTTAAAATCAATTAAAAATAATTAAAACGGGAAAACGATTTTTCATTACATTTTTCAAAGATTTCTCTAGGGCAAACCATACGTTGGAATTCTTTCAACAAGTAGCCAAAACGACCGTATTAACTAGTACTACTACATATATTTTTCTCGTACATTAGTATAAGTGAAATAATTAAGATATTGATTTTTAAATGAAAACATCATAATCAGATTTAAACTTTAAAAATTTGCTGAGGAAAATATACTTGCCATTTGGCAATGAAACCAACGCCAATGAGTCCGGAACGTCATTTTTGATTTTCTGAGCATGGCATAGTATTTTTCTGACCCTTAATTATTTTATTATGAATTTTAAACCAATTAAACTCATTTATATCTACATATACGCGTATTTATACGAGTATATACGTATTAAAACTATAACAATAATTCGAAAAATCATAACTTGAAAACCAAGTATCGGATTGAGACGATACTGGTGCCTACACGTTCGTGACGAAGGCGCGAATCTTCTGGTGGTATCCTTTGCTTCATCCGATACCTATATCAAAAATCACTATATAAACTTATATTATATTATATTATAATAACCTCACATGTGCTCTGTGCGTAATCTATGTGTCCATTTTTTTTCCTCGCAGCAGAGGGGAAACGAGCAATGGGGGCGTCGGCCAAAGGGAAGGGCGACACGGCGCGGGTGGTCCGGAGGCGCACGGGGCCAGGCGGCTAGGGCGGTGAGCGGCGGGATCCGGGGGGCCGGCGGCCTAGGGCACGGCGGCAGGGGCTAGGGCAGCCGGCGCTAGCAGCTGCGCGCGGGGCTCAGCGGCGCGAGGCGGGGTCGGCGTGGGTGTACGGCGCGGCTAGGGCGGGGTATGGCGACGGTTAGGGGGCTGGTCGGCCTAGGGAAGGGAGAGGAGGAGGAAGAGAAAGGAAGAGGAGGAGAGTTTAAATCTGAAATTGATTTTTGAATTGGGGCTGAATTTGGGAGTTGTAGTGTTGATTTTGAAGGTTCAGATCCGAATTCTCTTCTTCCTTGCCAATTTCCGTTTTGATTTTGGGTGAACTGATTTTTGGGATGAAGGATCTGGGTTGTGGTTTGTTTGATTTTGGCAGTGATGAAAGGGGAAGATGATGAAGAATGTGAGGGTTGAATTGTGTGTTTGGGGGGAACTGATGAACGTTGCAGGGAGCCGATGGCTGATCCTTAAAGTAGGAGGAGGCAGGGAGACAGGTTCATTAATCGGGGGAAGATAGTCAATTGTTAGGTTTCTAATTAATAAGGGAAAGAAGGAAGAGACGTGTTAAACGAAACGTTTAAAATCAACCTAAGTATTAATGAAGGAAGACTAAAAGTTTAGGGGGAATGAATTGAACCTGGTTTGAGGTAGGTACTGACTCGGAATGAGAAAAACGTGAGGGGGGAATTCTGACTAATTAACTATCTAATTAACTAACTAATTAAGTAACTAATTAATGAGCTAATTAAGTAAATATTTAAGTAACTAAAAATTAACCAAAGTAATTGTGGTAATTAGTAAAATAAAGTAATTACATTAATGATACTATTTAAACTACGGTGAAAAATTTAGACGCGCTCGCGTCACTCTACGGATAACAATACTCGGACAATCGGAAGTAAAATACTAGCACGCACGCAATTTAACATACCTAAAAATTACCGGCCGTTACAACTTGAGATCAGAAATTTAGAACCAGAATTTTGGCTACGAAGATGAGAGCAATTGAGAGCGATTGAGAACTTTTAAGAATATAGCTTTAGCTCAAAAATGATGGAGAATTAATGTTGAGAAATGTTCTCAAGAGGCTCTATTTATAGAGTTTCAAAACCGTTTTTGAAATTCAAAAACGTTTGACTTCAGCCCATAAATCAAGGAAATGAAAGCGAAATCAGGAAGTCAAAACGCAGCAAAAACACAGCTGGTAGTCGACTCCCAAGGGAGGTAGTCGACTCCCAGAGAGTTTTCACTGAAAACTTTGCTCACAGCTGGTAGTCGACTTCTTCCTTTGGTAGTCGACTCCCAGCGCATGTTTTCATTGAAACTCAGCTGAAAAGATATGTAATCAACTCCTGGGTGTCTGGAGATTGAATACGAAGAATTAAGCGAATAGCTATGCTCTTAAAGAGTTTTAGAAACGAGTTTAAAAAACTTTTGTTTCGTAAATCATTTTGTGTGTTTGCACAATAAGACTTGGCTTTAACATATTCCTAGAAAGACCAACTCACACACTAGACTTAAATGAAGACTTCTTGAAGCCGATCAGATGTTGATGTAGATGCGTGCTTCACTTTGAATTTGAGCTCCTCTTTCATAGGCATGATCACGTTCCATGAGCTTCATCTTTGAGCTTCACTTTGACCTAGACATATCTAATTCGCCTCCATCTTCTGAGTGTGTTTGAGCTTCTTCGGAGTATGCGTAAAGCCATTGATCACACAACCTGCACACTTTAGATAGTGTTTATAAGTATACTAACATCATTTGGTGTGCTCATCATCAAAACTACTTATGGGTAGGATTCGATTTCCCATCACGCCCCTCTAGATCAGGGCCGCGGATCTCGGTTCCCACTGTACTGATGACCGAAGGTGGGTGTCACCCGAGCTTCAAGCCATCCTTAAAGAGCAGCACCGGACAGCTGGGGGATGCTTATCCACTCGTTCCCACTCTGATCGTAGTCGAGGGCCTTCCGTGGAGAGAGTACGCCCATCTGGATCAGGGCCGCGGATCTCGGTTCCCACTGTATTGATGACCGAAGGTGGGTCATCCGTGCCTCCGTCCTCTGGTGCTTATGTTTCGACTTCGTTGACATGTATGTGACTCAGGGGTTCTGTGAAAACGACTACCTCCTCGTCAGAGGAAAGGGGCCATGAGAAGGAGAGTAAGATGAACGAAGAAATCATCCAAAGTTAGACTTCGAGGGGAAGAGGGACGACAAAGCAGTTCCCCTTTCTCCGCAAGATTTGGGGGATGTGACATTGGAGTTGTCCGAGACTCATTTCAAGGAAACTTGGCCCTAGGGCGGTCTTATCCTGGTAGGATCTATCCCCTCAGAGTACGAGGCAGCTGACTTGTCTCAAAATGTGTGAGCGCTACTCCCAAGTGTAGGAGATCGAACAAGTAATAATCCTGGTGAGTCCAGGTATCATATCCACGGGACAACTGACTTGCTAAACCACGAACTTCAGTTTGTAAAGAGTACTAAAACAATAATAACCAACCACCTAACAGGTATAAAGATATGGTATCAAGAGTTTAAAATAATAAAAGAAAATCCTACGATAGTTACGGTGAATTCGATATTGGGGTACTAATATGGAGAGCATGTGTTGGTAGTGATTTCATTAGGGTGTGAGCCATCAATGATAATTAATATCTTTTCTATAACTCAACGTTTCGTCTGGCTAGGGCACGAGAACGTCAGAAAGTGTGGCGATAAAGCGCATAAAATAGTGCCAAAAAGTAATCAGGTATAACATTGATTTCATAAGGAAAATACGCACAAGTGCCCTCTCAGGTCACGATACATCCTCTCGGATCGCATCACGAATAAGTTCGCAAAGATCATATTCGATTCAAGCATGCCCACGTTTCCGTATAACATATCAAAACACGATATATGTAGGAATCAACGAAATACGCAATATAACGTGAATATATGGCAAAAAGATATTGAAATCAATGATTACAACACCCTAACTACATCAACACCAACACATATGAAGATTAACCATGCATGGAGAGAAAATATTCAATATTCATAGACAAATACATCATCAAAACCTCAAAATACGTGAATAATACTTCAAATACAAGCCAAATACGCAATATACAAGGCTAAAGATAGGAAAAATATCACCAATTCTCTCCAAATAGCCCCAAATCTCCTTCAGATGATAGATCTAGCCTCTGTCTCCAGGGTCTCCAAATTTCATGGCCAAATATGACTCCTAGAGCCCCAAATACGCAACAAAAACCCTAGAATACGTATATATAGGAGCATTGCGGGTTTAAGTCGTGTTAACGGATCCAAAACCGCATCCAATAGCATCAAAACCCAAACCCGCAAGCCGCAACAAACCACAGCCGCTGATCCAAGCAGGATTGAACCACACGTCGACACATGACAAGCCTTAACGGGTTTTCTCCCGTGCGCCCGCTTTGTATCCGAACCCATCTCGGATTCGCCCACAGCCGTTCGATTGAGCTGGCAAAAGGCTGCGATCTCGCCACGTCGCCCAACAAGTTTCTCTCTTCGTTCGGCTAGCTCGCGGATCCGCTTCCAAGCTTCGATCTTCGCCGTTGATTCGAGCGGTCAGTTGCTAGGATCTTGCCACGTAGCCCTCGATGAACGCTCCGCCTCGCGAATTCAAATTCGAAGCTGCTTCTGTAACAACCGTTGGAAGATGATCGTGCGATTGCCGATGAGCCGCGTCGCCCAAGAACATGCGCCATTGGATGCAGTGCAGATGGTCGCGATGATGCCATGTGGCCCTGCGGATCTCGATCCGTTGCTGCGTTTGGCGCTGATGACAGTCGTTGGATCGAGATCCAACGTCGTAGAGTGAGTCGTGTCTCCCTTTGAGCAGAGTCGTCCGAGGGGGCAGGACCCACGGAGATGGCACCACGTGTCTGCCTGTGGAGCGCAGCGGGCGTATACGGATATGTATTTTGGAGCATATTTCCATATTCACGATCGTATTTCTCCATTTAAAATGTATTATGCATTCAAAAATTCATAGTAATTAGCACAGATCTCAGAAAAATACAAATAAATAGTCGTTGGAATCGTGAGATCGAGATCTAGCCATGAAAAATATAAAGAGTGCAGAAATACTCAGTTTATTGCTATTTTGTGCATAGAATGAGAGTTTACTCTAATAATTAAGGGTATTATTAGAGACAAAATATAAAGAGCGCAGAAATACGATCTTATTAGAGACAAAATACGTATCATATATGCACAAAATAGGGCTAAATGAGGTGTTAAATATGCAATATTCAACCCGAATCAGACCTCCCAACTAGCGATTTGCTAGTCCCTAGCAAAAAGAGCGATTAAGTCGGATGATTAATAAAACAATAAATTCTATCAATCGCTTATGGCATGGCTCAATAATACGCTTTCCAACATGATTTTGACCATCAATATACATAATCCATGAACAAGGTCAATCACATGATATTTTCTCTAATTTAATTTGAATAAATAACATGCAAGCATCGTTTTTCGTAAGCGAAAGTATAACACGTCGTTACATTCTAGTTTTCTTATTTCCAAGGAATTGGCATCTCAAAAAGGTCGTTCAAATCATGGGTATTGAAGTTGCTTAGTTTATTTTCACCATTTCTTTTTTCCTCTTTTTTTCTTTTCTTTTGACGACTTAGAATGATCCATGTAGCGAGCTTTCAGTTAATGACTCCTAGGCCAGACGACCTTCGTGCATTAGGCTTAAAAGAGCACCTCGAACTTAATAACTCGAATCATCTAGGTTTTATTTTCTTCTTTTTTTTGGATGCACTCTCCATTCATCCATTTTCGACGCGAATCTCCAATGCTTCCTGAGGCACGAAGACCCGGCTAATCAATGAACTCAAGGGAACGATGCATTTTTTATTTTTCACTTTTTTTTCGTAAGCAACTCAACACTCATAAATATGAACATAAACATTAGTAACAAAGGCCAAATTCCTCTTCAACTTGAAGACTGTTCTAATAAATCGTGTATACTTAAGCTTTTGCATCACAATAGCATGCATGAAATAAATTCAAACTATTTCGAGATATTAATCATGGTAATTGAAAATTTTCATAAATAGCATATTAAGGAGTAATTCCATGAAGGAAAAATAATTAATTCAAGCCATAAATGATTTTTAGAGCTCAATCAATGCATAATCATCCGCTAGTGTGGAATATGAAGGAGTTTTAAATGATGAGAATGGTGATTTATTCGTTTCTCTCGTTTTAGTTTAAGAAAAATCCTAAGGTCTCATACACTCCCCCAACTAAAGATGGACATTGTCCTCAATGTCGAAAGGGGTACGAGTTTATTCAAAAGCAAGCATCCTAAAAAGCATATAAAATCTATACTAATGGAAAGAACACACCGTGGTCAAATGGCGGATCGCGGATCTTTAATGGTGGGGGAAGTTGTTCCATCTGTTCCTTGCGCTCCTCGGCGAGTAATCTTCCTCCAATGGATAAACTGGATCCCAGCAACGTAACTACCAGCATCTCTATAAAGTTGTTAACTGTATCCTGCAAGAGATGAGTCACCTCAATCCATTTTAGCCTTAAATTCCTTTCAATAAAAATATTCCAAATGTAGTCAACAAAATAGGTGAAATAAATTAAAGCATGTTGATGACTACTCCCTGAAAGATATGCACAACTCTCGGTATGATGCTCGGTCATTGGGGAGAGGGATGAATGATTTTGGGGAAAAATTGGGGGAGAGAATGGTTCGGGCCCCATATCGATAATCTCTAAACACATGTCCCTCGCTATTTCCTCCTCATGTTCATCCAAAATTGCTAGCTCGTCCTCTCTTTTGCACACGCCTCCAGCCATGTTAATGTTTTGATTTGTGCTTTCATCGTGACATGGCTCGCTCGATATACCGGTAATAGAAGATGAACTGATATTAGATTCGTGAAATTGAATTTCAAAAAAATTATTTTCTTCTAAGCAAGTGGCCATCCGAGTAAGATTTTCAATGGATTGTTGAATTTGCCGACTCCGAGCAAGAAAGTTCTCTTGGAATTGATGGGATGTAGCCTCATATGTCTGAATGAGCAAATAAACTTCCTCTTTCAAGGGTTGCAATGGTACGTCTATGCTTTGCTCTCCTTGATCAATGCATGAAGGCTCCGTTGAATCACGCTCTGAAGTCTCGTTAATAGTTTGATCATTCTCATGTAAGGACTCCATGTATTTCCACGCCTATGTCGGCGTCATGATTCCCAAAAATTCCTGCAGCTGTGGTCGTAGTCCAAATAGGAAGGACTCCATAAGCTCTTTCTTTGTGTACCCATGCTGCGGATAGCTCGATACTATGTCTGTGAACCTCCTCCAGGCCTGAAAGAAAGTTTCACAATCTGTCTGATTAAAATTAACGATCTTGAGCTTCTCCGTCCTATGCTTGTATGCAACGTCATACTCTGCATCATACCAATTGTTTGTGCAATAAAAATTCATGTATACCATTTTTTTTAAATTTTTTATAAAAGAACATAAAACAAAAAAATAATAAAAGCCCTAAAATATAAGATGGAAGGATCTTACCAAATGTTCCTCCAAACGAACTGAAATCGAAGATCACAAGTGCTGTTATCCCCGGCAACGGCGCCAAAAACTTGACTCGTCTCAAAATGTGTGAGCGCTACTCCCAAGTGTAGGAGATTGAACAAGTAATAATCCTGGTGAGTCCCGGTATCGTATCTACGGAACAACTGACCTGCAAAACCACGAACTTCAGTTTGTAAAGAGTACTAAAACGATAATAACCGACCACCAATCAGGTATAAAGATATGGTATCAAGAGTTTAAAATAATAAAAGAAAATCCTGCGATAGTTACAGTGAATTCGATATTGGAGTACTAATTTGGAGAGTATGTGTTGGTAGTGTTTTCATTTGGGTGTGTGCCATCGATGATAATTAATATCTTTTCTATAACTCAACGTTTCGTCTGGCTAGGGCACGAGAACTCCTGAAAGTGTGGTGATAAAGCGAATAAAATAGTGCCAAAAAGTAATGTAATGCCCCGCTCCCCGGTATACCCGATGAGTACGAATCCATATCAGGTATTCCCGAAGAGGCGGGTGCTACCGAAGAGAAGTACAAAATTTCAAAACTCAACCAGGCCCACTACGCACTGCTGGGATAGTACCGGTAGCATTCCAGACATCACAGAAACACAAAAGAGCCACCAACTCAAAACACCAGTATAACCTATATATAAACTATTCAATTACAGCATCAATTTCAAATCTCATATACATTTTATAACCTAAACTCACCCAAGTACAATAACACACCCAAATCTCTCTCACATTCACCCCCACGCCCAAATCCAACCAACTGGGCTCGCGGGCCTCTGACTCCAAGATCCAACACCTGAAAAATATCAACGGGGACACATCACAGCGTGACCCAGTAGGATGTCCAAACCCAACTCACATGGTGCACAAAGATGCAATGCTTTAAGCAATAAACTGGAAACTAACTCATGGCATATCATGGCAAATTCATGGAAAAGCAAATGACATCAATAACAAAATGCATACCTACGGCAGGAGGGAAGCCTGCAAAACAAGTGATTACTACAGATAGAGAGGTGATCTGCAATATCAAGAAACTGAATTCTAGCATTACCGCATTCATCCCAAGTAACCTTGACTTAAATAAGACCCATTGAGTAGCTACGTAGCAACTTCCTCCAATGTGGGGTATGCGTGGCATAACATATTACCAATTCGGTCTGGTAATGAAACTTAGGGTTTTCAAGAGTTCTTGAATGCTTCATGTAGCAGTTCCTAGGTAAGCTTGAACTTACTCATAGTTAGGAAAACTACAGTTCTCATTTAAATTTGAATGTTCACAAGACTCCTTTATTAAGTTAATGGAAAACACTCTTTTCTATTGAAATGGAACCAAATGGATTTGGAAATCAAAGTTTGCATAAAGAGGGAGCTTGTAGGTACGTGTAGGTGGTGATAATTAAGGTCCTACACTCTCTAAAGCTTCCAACTTGAAATTTTCAAAATCCTCTTACTAACCTTTCATTTATAATTTACAAGTGAGTTTTCCTCTAAACATGGAAATTAAGGGAGTGGCCTTAAATATGAAAATTAGCGAGTGGCCTTTGTTAAGTATTCTTTAGGATGCCATGGAATTGCTTATAAAAATTTCGGCAGAGTTTCTCTTGTATTTATCAAACTTTTCCAATTACAACATAAGTAAAATTTAAAAGAAACAAGCTATAATCATAAGAAAAATGTAACCTTGCTCAAGAATCATAAGGGAAGTGCCATAAAGGAATGTTGGGATTAGCATGCACTAAAATTAAGAACCAACATAACTCACTTTAAGTTCTTTGATGTAGAAATGCAACTTTCTACATATTGTCCATTAAACCTCGCAATTTTCCAATTGTCCATTAAACTTCGCAATTTTCCAAACAAATTCCATACAACCCTCATGGACAAGTTTATTTAGCAACCATTCTTTCACACAAAATGAAGAGTACATAACTCTACTCCCATTAGCACAATTTTGCCATGAAGTTAGTAACTTTGAACATGGTCCAAGAATAAATGTCCAACTAAAACATAACTACATTTAAATGACAACGAGTGCATCGAACTTTGGTAAAAGTCACAACTTGCATGAAAAAGAGGGCAATTTGCATATAATTCAATAAAGATTTCCATGTTCCCATTGAATTTAACCAATGAAAAGGACTAACGACACAAAGATGCCAACTTGCACATGGGTTCTTAATAAAATTAGCTTTAGTCAAGGGAGGTGTGAATAACGTTATCTTGGCCTTAAGTTGAGACATTAATAATATCGCCAACAATAACACTAAAAACAACAACTACTTAACATCAACAACAAAATTTTAGTTCAAGTGATGGAACCACAACTTCAACCCAAATTCGTCTACCAGCAACCACCCAAAACCCCACTGTCCAACATACAACCATTTCAACACATAATGCATTCATGGCAACATTCATTCTCATAAAGTAACAACCACATATATATAACCACCAATCACACAAATGCTCAATGATGCCATGATGCATATGAATCACAAGCAATGCGATGCAATGCAATGCAATGGGGATTCCAAGAATGTGCCGGCGTGCACGTGCACGTGCTTCTACTCCGTTATCAACGTGGAGCCACCTAATGGATCAAGAGGTGGCCAACGGCGTATCCACCCGCCTCCTAGCGCGGCACTTTGTCCATGTCCGTGCACTCCACCTTGTGTCCTAATCACATCATATCACATTTTCAACTTGCTTTTATTTCATTGAAACACTAACACCTCTTAAGGCCAATATCAACGCCTCTTAAGGCCAACATTCCATCATTAACAACATCAATTCAACATTGAACATAAAATGGAGATTAACATATTCATGAGGCACAAGGTGGCTAATAACATAAACGTGTAAAGAGACACATGACAATCATATATTTAAGCCACAAAATGTAGAAAACAATAGGAGAAGATGAAACAACCACATACATGCACATTCATTTTCTGGAATTAGCAGGACAGTCCCAAACAGGGGAAGCTAACTCCATAATTTTGAACTAAACTTAATATTTACTCCCTTATGAGTTGTAGATATAGGTGTTATGCATTCACATATCAATTTTCATGATGTTTCACCAAGTATTCAATTTAATACAGAATTTACGGCGAAGGATGTATGTGCTGAAAATGTGCTGGAATTTCTAACAGAAACTGACATGCCTTTAGAGCAGAATTAATCCTAAATGTGGACAGATTTAGAAAAATTAGAAAGCTACAAAGTTGTAGGGTTTGAAGTTAACTTTCCAACGAGACCAAGAACACACCATTTCGTTAAGAATTGAGGGACTGATTGCATTTGCCATAACATGTGTCAAAGCCGAGGAAAAACAGGCATGCTGATTTCACGAAATTCATAACCCAATTTCTAATCCGAATTTGGAAAAGTGTTCAACATAAAAGTTGGAGATATTAGCCCTAAGTTTATGCCGTAAAATTTCCAGGTCATTCCTAATTCTAAATTAGGAGAAATCATCAACAACTTAAGCCTGTATTTTTGCCCAAATTCCCAGCAACTCCAAAGTAGCAAGCAAGCAACTTCTACTTAACAATTACTCAAGTCAACATGTTGTTACTAGAGGCAAAATGAATCTAAAACATAGCATCAATTAAATTCAACACTTCCTATAAAGTCATTCGCATAATTCCCATTTCCATATACAAATAAAATTGAACGAATGCTAGCTTCCAATATCCTAACCTTGCAACATGTAGGAGCAAATTCAAATTATTGAAACAAAACATATAAGGGCAACATGAAAAGTAATTATAGCACACAATAAGTTAATATAGCATCCCAATTCAAATTAGAATGCATCAACCAAAATATTGCTACAAAACCCTAAACGATGCACACTTTGAATTCAATATGGAATGAAATGAAACATATGAATTGGGATTGGAATCCTACCATAAAAATGATGAGCTTCACCTAGAAATCCTCCAAGAACCCACCAAGCCCCAAGAATCCCCTATTTGAGCATCACCCCTCCAAAATTCATCATCCTAGGCCTTGAAATCACCTCCTCCTAGCTCCAAACTCCCCCATATAGCTCTAGCTAACATTAGGGCTCAAAAGAAGCATGAAACAAGGGAATTCGTGCTTGAAATGGAAGGAAAAAGACAAGAACAGATTTCGGCCAGCTTGGACAGATTTTTGGGTTAAGGGTTTGGCCATGGAGATGAGAGGAAGAGGAGAAATTGAGAGAGATGGAAGGGGAAAGGATTAGGGCTTCAAACCTCTCTTTTTCCTCTTCATTTCTTCTTCTTTTTCTCATCCAATCCCTCCACCAAAATTCGGCAGCAAGGGGGGAAGTTGGGTTTCGGCCTGGGTTGGGGAAAACGGGGAGAAGGGAGGAAACAAAAAATAATAATAAAATGAGAAGAAGAGAAGTTTGCAGGGAAAGAAAAGGAAGTGGGTATCTACAAGTTTGCCATTCTATTAAACATATCTCATCCCCCTTCTCTCATCTCATATTCAAGCCCAAATATCAAGCCCAAACACCAAGCCCAACAACCCACACATCATACAACATGAAGGTTTCTAAAATTAACTAAGACCTTAACAATGGTAACAATAATATTAATCAACACCACCTATAAGAAAAATACTAATACCAAAAATAATACCAACATCACCCAAAAATAACAACCAAACATCAATAATAATAATATCATTTATTAATAATTATCTCAGCATAGCCAATTATCATAAACATATCGTTTCACTATACACACTCACCAGCGAAAATCGCTAAGCACGCTAATAAGCACTAATCGCATGCTAACAATAATATCAATTTACGCCCAACCACACGTATTCACTTATATATCCAAAGCATATCATAGTCACCTTATAGCCATACATGTCGAAAATTACTATACACACAAAAATTACTATACGTACAAACCCAAATAGTATTTTACACATACTGGCATTACAATCTACCCACCTTAAAAATAAAGTTCATCCCCGAACTTTCTAACTTAGGACATAGCTGAGGGTTAGAGATATATAGGGTCACTCTATCCCATCATATAGATAAAGCACATTCATATACCAACACTTTTACTAGTTAAGGTGCACACAAGTATAACATTTCAAATATACCCACATGCACTGACATCATGAGACATACAACCACCCATGCCACCAGGTACATATTTAAACATATACACACACATGTCATGCATAAAGTCTTACATCAATACACCCAGATATCAATATATCTATCTTAACAACGGTGTAAGCGTACCCGCTTACAACCAGACATGCAACCGTATACATCTCACATATATACAGATATCAAACACACAACTCTAATACACCTAGGGCACACCCACTCACACCCAAGGTTCGAAAAAACTCGCCACTGTGACGCCATGGCGCGCCATGGCAGTAAGGCTCCACCCTCACGCCTCGTTAATGCCCAAGTTGGCTCTTTGAGGCGACATGCCGCCATGGCGCACCATGGCGACACAAGGCGTGCCACAAAACATAAGGCGCGCCTTAAAAAATTAAAAAAAAAAGCACCCGGATCCGCATTATAGGGCTAAGAGAACCCGAACCCGGCCCGTTCTCATTATTTGAGTCTTCTTTTCATCTCGTAGCCGTCCGCATTCGATTTGGGCCTATGGCTTTTCATCTCGCTCGCAGACAGTACTTGTGAACAAAGTTTATTCAAGATGTTGAACTAGGACATGTAAAAATCAATGTTCATTCAAGTATCAGCAAATTTCGTTTAAATCCAATTATCCAAATAGCTTTAACAACTGTGTTATTCGATTGCTTTGATATTGATGACGTACTAAGGTCACATGCTTTTTAGTTATGTAAACAATTGCTTTTTAGTAAAGTAACACTTAGTTAATTGTAAGCAGTAAGCACACATCTCAATGTAGATGGAATGCTATGGATTTGGTAGGATTTGGAAACTAATCCATCTAAGTGGAGTATAGTTTACTGTCTACCTCTCTATAATTATATAATATATACACACATTTGCCGCCTTAAGTCACGCCTTGAAAAACACTGTGGCTCCACCAAGGCTCCTAAGGCTTGAGGCTTGACCTTGTCGCCACGCCACGCCTCATGCCATTTAGAACCTTGCTCACACCTGAGTGGAACACAAGGATCCATACCGACAATACACCATATCATAGACGGCCTAGAGATCAATCAATTATATACTCTCATGATACACATTACTCATAGGCTACCATTCATTAACACATAAACACATGCACCTCCAAACCCAGACATACAACCATGTACGTCCATTAATATCCATCCAAAATTCGCACATGCATCATCACACAGAGTCTTACATATCAATATCAATACACAGATATCTATACAAAACTATACTCATCCATATATATGTGTAAGAGTACCAGCTTACAGCCATGCATGTATCAACTCATAACATACATACATCAACTCAAAAATACTCTTAAGACATATCCAGACATATATGGGTGGAACTCAAGGATCCACTCATGCATCTGCACATTCTACATGTGCATATCACATACATTATATAGCCACCATGCAATGTATCTATATACTACATGCACCTCAATCAAGTAGATAACTCAAGTTTACACACCACTCATATGTTAATCAGTTATTAACACATACAATTCAAATACAATCGCATAGCCATATACTCATTCATACATATACCATAGTCACAAATGATCATAATTACACATAGGAGTATATCGTCTCAATATACTCGACAAGCCATTCAAAACCTATTTAGCCATCAACACATAAGTATACATACATACACACATACATATGCATAAACATACATACTCAAGCAACACTATAATGTCCACCCTCAGGGGTTCTACACCTTAAACTTCTGATATCCAGGTCATATCCCAAGGCTGGACTCTACCCACCTTAGGACTCAACTACTCTCAGCACTGGGGTACTACACGTACTAATCCTACACAGCCGCATAGCGGTGACCTGCATGGGCCACCAAATGTAATGCACCACTCCCCGGTATACTCGATGAGTACGAATCCATATCAGGTATTCCCGAAGAGACGGGTGCTACGGAAGAGAAGTACAAAATTTCAAAACTCAAGCAGGCCCACTACACACTGCTGGGATAGTACCGGTAGCATTCCAGACATCACAGAAACACAAAAGAGCCACCAACTCAAAACACCAGTATAACCTATATATAAACTATTCAATTACAGCATCAATTTCAAATCTCATATGCATTTTATAATCCAAACTCACCCAAGTACAATAACACACCCAAATCTCTCTCACATTCACCTCACACCCAAATCCAACCAACTGGGCTCGCGGGCCTCTGACTCCAAGATCCAACACCTGAAAAATATCAACGGGGACACATCACAGCGTGACCCAGTAGGATGTCCAAACCCAACTCACATGGTGCACAAAGATGCAATGCTTTAAGCAATAAACTGGAAACTAACTCATGGCATATCATGGCAAATTCACATGGAAATGCAAATGACATCAATAACAAAATGCATACCTGCGGCAGGAGGGAAGCCTGCAAAACAAGTGAGTACTACAGATAGAGAGGTGATCTGCAATATCAAGAAACTGAACTCTAGCATTACAGCATTCATCCCAAGTAACCTTGCTAATGGATCCAAGGAAAGGCAACTTAAATAAGACCCATTGAGTAGCTACATAGCAACTTCCTCCAATGGGGGGTGTGCGTGGCATAACATATTACCAATTCGGTCTGTTAATGAAACTTAGGGTTTTCAAGAGTTCTTGAATGCTTCATGTAGTAGTTCCTAGGTAAGCTTGAACTTACTCATAGTTAGGAAAACTACAGTTCTCATTTAAATTTTAATGTTCACAAGACTCCTTTATTAAGTTAATGGAAAACACTCTTTTCTATTGAAATGGAACCAAATGGATTTGGAAATCAAAGTTTGCATAAAGGAAGCTTGTAGGTACGTGTAGGTGGTGATAATTAAGGTCCGACACTCTCTAAAGCTTCCAACTTGAAATTTTCAAAATCCTCTTACTAACCTTTCATTTATAATTTACAAGTGGGGTTTCCTCTAAACATGGAAATTAAGGGAGTGGCCTTAAATATGAAAATTAGCGAGTGGCCTTTGTTAAGTATTGCTAACTGAAGTTTCTAATGCTTAGGATGCTCTGGAATTGCTTATAAAAATTTCGGCAGAGTTTCTCTTGTATTTATCAAACTTTTCCAATTACAACATAAGTAAAATTTAAAAGAAACAAGCTATAATCATAAGAAAAATGTAACCTTGCTCAAGAATCATAAGGGAAGTGCCATAAAGGAATGTTGGGATTAGCATGCACTAAAATTAAGAACCAACATAACTCACTTTAAGTTCTTTGATGTAGAAATGCAACATTCTACATCTTGTCCATTAAACCTCGCAATTTTCCAATTGTCCATTAAACTTCGCAATTTTCCAAACAAATTCCATACAACCCTCATGGACAAGTTTAATTAGCAACCATTCTTTCACACAAAATGAAGAGTACATAACTCTACTCCCATTAGCACAATTTTGCCATGAAGTTAATAACTTTGAACATGATCCAAGAATAAATGTCCAACTAAAACATAACTACTTCATTTAAATGACAACGAGTGCATCGAACTTTGGTAAAAGTCACAACTTGCATGAAAAAGAGGGCAATTTGCATATAATTCAATAAAGATTTCCATGTCCCCATTGAATTTAACCAATGAAAAGGACTAACGACACAAAGGTGCCAACTTGCACATGGGTTCTCAATAAAATTAGCTTTAGTCAAGGGAGGTGTGAATAAGGTTATCTTGGCCTTAAGTTGAGACATTAATAATATCGCCAACAATAACACTAAAAACAACTACTACTACGACAACAACAACAATAACATAACATCAACAACAACATTTTAGTTCAAGAGAAGGAACCACAACTTCAACCCAAATTCGTCTACCAGCAACTACCCAAAACTCCACTGTCCAACATACAACTATTTCAACACATAATGCATTCATGGCAACATTCATTCTCATAAAGTAACAACCACATATATATAACCACCAATCACACAAATGCTCAATGATGCCATGATGCATATGAATCACAAGCAATGCGATGCAATGCAATGCAATGGGGATCCCAAGAATGTGCCGGCGTGCTGTGCAAGTGCTTCTACTCCGTTATCAACGTGGAGCCACCTAATGGATCAAGAGGTGGCCAACGGCGTATTCACCCGCCTCCTACCGTGGCATTTTGTCCATGCCCGTGTACTCCATCTCGGGTCCTAATCACATCATATCACATTTCCAACTTGCTTTTATTTCATTGAAACACTAACGCCTCTTAAGGCCAACATCAATGCCTCTTAAGGCCAACATTCCATCATTAACAACATCAATTCAACATTGAACATAAAATGGAGATTAACATATTCATGGGGCACAAGGTGGCTAATAACATAAACGTGTAAAGAGACACACGACAATCATATATTTAAGCCACAAAATGTAGAAAACAATAGGAGAAGATGAAGCAACCACATACAGGCACATTCATTTTCTGGAATTAGCAGGACAGTCCCAAACAGGGGCAGCTAACTCCATAATTCTGAACTACACTTAAGATTTACTCCTCCTTTGAGTAGTAGATATAGGTGTTATGCATTCACATATCAATTTTCATGATGTTTCACGAAGTATTCAATTTAATACAGAATTTACGGCGAAGGGCGTATGTGCTGAAACTGTTCTGGAATTTCTAACAGAAACTGACCTGCCTTTAGAGCAAAATTACTCCTAAATGCAGACAGATTCAGAAAAACTGGAAAGCTACAAAGTTGTATGGCTTGAAGTTAACATTCCAACGAGCAAGAACACACTATTTCGTTAAGAATTGAGGGACTGATTGCATTTGCCGTAACATGTGTCAAAGTTGAGGAAAAACAGACATGCTAATTTCACGAAATTTCTAACCCAATTTCTAATCTGAATTTGGAAAAGTGTTCAACATGAAAGTTAGAGATATTAGCCCTAAGTTTATGCCGTAAAATTTTCAGGTCATTCTTAATTCTAAATTAGGAGAAATCATCAACAATTTAAGCATGTATTTCTGCCCAAATTCCCAGCAACTCCAAAGTAGCAAGCAAGCAACTTCTGTTGAGTATTGGACTTCTCCATACTTGGTGTTAATGATGAGCAAACATAAATACGTGTGAATAATCCCCTATTTTGCAGTTAATCCATTGTCTAAGCTTACTATGAAGATCAACTAGCAATGGATGACTCACAAACGTGATTGAAGGCAAATGATATGAATTGGATGATAGTAGATTGATGATTGAAGCTCCGTAAAGACTTCAAGCTCAGACGATGGAAAGAAGAGATTATTCGTCAATGTAATTTTTCTTTTATCTCTTCTAGTATGTAGCTTAGAAGTAGAACTATGATGGAGCACTCACACACATCTACTTTCGGTCATAGGACACCTCTAGACCTTTGTCCTTTGATCTCAATTCAATTCTCTTTTGTTTGTGCTAGGAGTGTTTATAACAGCCGAATGCTTAACAGTTTACAGTCGCCTGTCTCAAAAACAGTCGACTGTGTTTTGTTCTACAGTCGCATGTTATGCACAGACTATTACAATGCAGTTTTGGGACCTCTCTGATTATCTCGCACAGGCCACTGTTGAACGTTTATCAGGTACTTGTCTTAGCGACAGTCGACTGTGAATGGTTCATTAGTCGCCTGTCTCTCCTTGCCCAAACTCTGTTTGATCCGATTTCTACGGCCAGTCGACTTTTGCTGTATTTACAGTCGACTGTATATTAGATCAGTCGACTGACTATGCTGCAACAGTCGCCTGTCTGTAAGTCTAATCTTTGACTTAGCTCTCTGGAAATTTCTCCTGTCTGTGACAGTCGTCTGTTTAAAGTTATACAGTCGCCTGTTCTGATTAATAGTCGACTGTGTTCCTTGCATCAGTCGTATGTCCTGTATCTTGTGAGATTTCCAGTATTTCATCTAACTTACTCTTCTCTCGGCCAGTCGCCTGTCGAAGTAAGTACAGTCGCCTGTTGATTTTACAGACGACTGTCTTGGCTTCATCAGTCAACTGTCCACGTGGTAAGTTACCGTTATGAATTCTCACCTACCCTTGCTGACTGTGCAACAGTCGACTGTGGTCTGTTCAACAGTCGACTGTCGCGAGTTCAGATTATATCCGTTGAGATTTTTCTCACGGATTTCGATTGGGTTTTTGCCTAAAATGTTTTGTGGATTTGAGAAAGCTATAAATAGAGCTTCTACTATTTCATTGGAAGGTTACCCATTCATTGCAAAATCCTTCAAGCTTTCATTTCCAAAGATCAAAGCTTTCAAATCCAAAGCCCTAAGTATTTCCAAATCTGATTCTCTTGCTCTCCAACCTAGAACCAAAGATTGATCCTCTAGGCATTTGGTGCAGTCAAGAGAAAGGGCTTTACTCCTCTCTTCCAAGAGAGTTCATCAACACACATCACACTTCTCCTTCAAGTTCTACTTCAAGGCATAGGTGATTGTAAGTGTTGCTTTCAGATTTCATAACTTCATTATTTGAATTGTGCTCTCGGTTGTGAGAGTGGTTTTTGCTTGCTCCCTGGTTGTGGGAGTCAAGGACATCGATTGTATTCGATTGCACTTGTAGGGTTGCTACAAGTGGGTTTTTAAGGAAACCTCAAGTTAGGGTTCTAACTTGAGTATCCGGTGGTATCCGGGTGGTGGGGACGTAGGATTACCGGGAACAAGTCGGGAGTTGACTTGGGTAATCCGAACCCTTGAAACATAACTGTGTTTGCGTGTGTTTCTCTTTGGGTTGTTTTCTATTCCGCACTATTTGTTGGATTGCATTTTATTTGTCGTAAATTCCTATTAAATTTGCATAAACACTATTCAACCCCCCTTCTAGTGTTTTCCCCATAGACAGGATCCTTACAATTGGTATCAGAGCGCAAGGTTTTATCTATGGTATCCAACAACAACAACGTTCCTCCGCCGCCTACGTACAACAATCACGACCGTGATGGAGCATCCACACTTTTCGAAGGTCAATCT
Source organism: Scilla litardierei (assembly GCA_030789695.1). Classification (NCBI taxonomy): domain Eukaryota; kingdom Viridiplantae; phylum Streptophyta; class Magnoliopsida; order Asparagales; family Asparagaceae; genus Scilla; species Scilla litardierei. Next base: position 78,140 of record JAULAV010008440.1, read on the forward strand.
ACGGTACGTCCTCCACATTTCAATGGTACTAACTTTGGTTATTGGAAGTGTAGGATGGAGACATTCCTTAGGAGTGCTTCTCTTTGGAGAACTCTCCACAAGGAGTATGTCGAGCACTCCGAAGATGATTTCGAGAAATGGACGACTTCCGAAAAGTCCGCCGAAGTCAACAACGCTAAAGCAATGAACGCTCTTCATTGTGCGTTGGACCCGAATGAGTTCAACAAGATATGCACATGTAAGAGTGCATATCAAATTTGGAACCATCTCATCGTTACCCACGAGGGAATGAATAAGGTAAAGCTTTCAAAGTTATATGTTGCCGTGCAAAACTTCGACTTGTTTCACATGCAGGAAAATGAGAGCATTGCGTCGATGTACGGATGCTTTATCGACATCACAAACGAATTGGAAGCCCTTGGCCAAATCTACACCGAACCTGAAAAGGTAAGGAAGATTATCATGGGGATGACCTCCAAATGGGAAAGACGAGCAATCGCCATTGAAGAGGTCAATGACTTAAAGAACTACACCGTGGTGAATCTCATCGGGACTCTTATGTCTTACGAAGTAAGACGGGATAACCGATTGAAGATTCGAGCCATGATGAATCCCTCGGATGCCAAGAAGAAAGCTTTGGCGTTCATCGTCAATTCGTCATCCTCCGAAAGTGATGAATCCGAGAACGAAATGGATTTGGGTGAAATGGCCCAAATGGCGAAGAAGTTCCAACGCTTCTTCCGCAAAGGTAAATTTCCCTCCAACAAACGTTTTGAATCTACTAATGCTACTTTCTCTCTTTGTTATAAGTGTAATAAGCCAGGGCACATCAAGAGGGATTGCCCAATGCTAAACAACAAAGAAAAGTGGAAGGCACCAAAGTACCACAAGTCCAACAAGAACAAGAAAGACAAGAAGAAAGGACTCGTCGGTACCTTTGATGACTCAAGTGATGACTCATCAAGCGATTCCGATGATGAGAAGGGTGAGAGCGCCCACATGTGCTTCATGGCACTTGAAGACCCACTCTCGGATGAGAGTGATTCCGATACGGATAACACCGAGGTAACAATGGATGAAGTTCGCATATCTAATGAAGAACTATTTGCTAAATACCAATCTTTAATGCGTAGATATTCTAGCTTAAAGAAGTCAAAAGTTAGCAAGTCATCCATTCCATGCATTATCAGCAATGACACCATTGTTGATACTTTAACCCTTGAGAAAGCAAACTTAGCTTCTCAAAATGTCACATTGAGAAATGAGGTGAATTTCCTCAAATCTCAACTAGATTAAACACATCCCATGGATGATAGTGATCTAGTTACACGCCACACACAATTGGGATTAGAGAATGATTCTCTTAAAACCCAAGTGCACGAGCTCAAAGCACGGGTGTCCACCTTGGATACCAACATTTCTTCTTTAAAGGAGAAATATGAGCTCATGTCCTCCCGTATTGTGAGATTCAATAAGGGACAAGGACAATTGGATGATTTGCTTGCAAATCAATTTCCGGCCACACATCGTGTTGGCCTTGGATTTGTTAAAGCAAATGCATCTAATGATCGCACCTCCTATAGTGGTGTCACTATAGATTTTGTGAGGCCTTCCTCCGGTGCATCCACAAGTGGTGTCAAAGACACTATAGGTAGCAATCCTACCAAGAATGTCACCACATCAATTTCTCTTCCTTTTGACAAGAAACCCATTAAGGGTGGAAACCAAAAGCAAGGCCATGCTTATATGTACACTAATACTCATCCACGTAGGAAACATCCTACTTCACAAGTGGATAATCATGACACATTTTATGCTCCGCACCCACGGACACGTACACAACCACACATGAGAAATACCCATGTACGTGCTCCCACACACCCATATGCTCATACGCATCATTCTTTCATATATGCTAATTCTCCACATGTCATGCATGATCAATATCCTTCAAATAATATGCATGCTCCCAAGAATTCATATCATTCAAGAATGTACAATGCATATCCTCCACCTCATATATATGCTAGAAATCATATTCCTAAGAAGCATGCACCACATAGAAATCCAACTCATATGCATGCAACTAGGAATAGGACTCCCAAGATGTACACTATTTGGGGTCCTAAGAACACTAGTCTAAATGTTAGGAATGCTTATGTTGATTCCTACTTTCTTGATGTAATTAGAAATAGTAACTATGTTGGGAAGCGGAAGTCCACTTGGACTTGGCTTCCAAAGGGCTAATCCTCTTGGACCCAACAAACATTGGGTACCATAAGCTTATGGTATATTATATAGGTACCCAAGAGAAAGAAGAAGAGCAATAAATGCCTTATTAGCTCTAAAGGAAAAGGATGGATTCTTGATAGCGGTTGCTCCAAACACATGACGGGAGATCCCTCATTGCTCTCCGAAGTGATTAGCATCAAAGATGGTGCAACGGTCACTTTTGGAGGTAATCAAAAGGGAACCATCATTGGAGTAGGTATCGTTGGTAATCCTTCCAACCCCCTAATTACTAATGTTTATCTTGTTAGTGGTTTATGTCACAACCTCATTTCCATAAGTCAACTTTGTGACAAAGGTTACAAGGTTAACTTCGGAGAAGGATTGTGTACTATTGTTGATTGTGATTCAAATGTTTTATTTTCCGGTATTAGGCGTAAAAATATTTATTATTTAAGCTTGCCTAAAACCGTAGAACATTGCTTAGTTGCTAACACAAGTGAACAACTATTATGGCATCGCCATTTTGGTCATGTTCACTTCAAGCACTTATATAAGTTAGCTAAGCATGATCTAGTCAAAGGTTTTCCTAAGATTGTTTTTAATAAGAAAAACTTTTGTGATTCATGTCAAAGAGGTAAACTAAGTAAATCTTCATTTAAGCTTAAAGAAGGGATTACTTCTAAGAGGCCCCTAGAACTTCTACATCTAGATTTGTTTGGGCCAACTAGAACCGCTTCTTTAGGTAATGCTCATTATGGACTAGTTGTCGTTGACGACTTTTCTAGATTTACTTGGGTTTCATTCTTAACTAATAAGAATGAAGCTCATGAAGAGTTTACCAAATTTGCAAAGAAGATTCAGAATCTTTTAGGATCCACCATTATCACTATTCGTAGTGATCATGGAGGAGAATTTGAGAATGAGTCTTTTACTAAGTTTTGTGATGACTCCGGGATAACTCATAACTTTTCCTTTCCTCGTGCACCACCACAAAATGGTGTTGTAGAAAGAAAGAATAAGACTCTTATTGAGTGTGCTCGCACTATGCTCCATGATAGTCATTTAGGACTACAATTTTGGGCAGAAACGGTGCACACGGCATGTTATGTGCTCAATAGAATCCTAGTGAGACCCCGAACAAACAAAACTTGTTTTGAGTTGTTTTACGATAAAAAGCCTCAAGTGAAATATTTTCGTGTCTTTGGTTCAAAATGTTTTATAAAGAACACCTTTGGTAATTTAGACAAATTTGAGCCAAGATCCGATGAAGGAATTTTTGTTGGATATTCCACACGTAGGAAAGCCTACCGGATATACAACAAAACTTCTTCAACGATTGAGGAATCACTTCACGTATCTTTTTATGAAGATTTTGATTTTCCTCATGTTGATGATGATAATGTAGATATTCTTTGTGATTCTCTTAATAATGTTAAGATTAATGATAATATTGTTGAAACTAACACTTCTAACGAAGTTGTTGAAGTTGTTCCTAGTGATTCAGGTTTACCCAAAGCTTATCCAACCGTTCGCAACCATCCCCATAACCAAATCATTGGAGATATTGGTGTGGGTGTTCGAACGAGATCAAGAATTGAAGAATTCTCCCATTGCGCATTCGTCGCTACCATTGAGTCAAAGAACATTCAAGAAGCTTGTGAGAATAGTTCTTGGATAGTGGCAATGGAAGAAGAACTAGCGCAATTCGAGAGAAATGAAGTTTGGGAACTTGTACCTCTTCCAAGTGGTCACCAAGCTATTGGGACCAAATGGATCTTCAAGAACAAGACGGATGAAAACGAGGTAATCACACGGAACAAAGCAAGGTTAGTAGCTCAAGGATATCGGCAAGAGGAAGGTATTGATTTTGAAGAATCCTTTGCCCCCGTAGCTAGATTAGAAGCTATTAGGTTGCTTTTATCTTTTGCATCCCATAAGAATTTTAAATTATTTCAAATGGATGTTAAAAGTGCATTTTTAAATGGATTTGTAAATGAAGAAGTCTATGTTTCTCAACCTCCCGGTTTTATTCATGAGAAATTTCCAAACCATGTTTTCAAACTTAAGAAAGCGTTGTATGGATTGAGACAAGCTCCTAGAGCTTGGTATGATCGCCTTAAGACCTTTCTTTTGAATTTAGGTTTTAAAATGGGAGAAGTTGATTCTACACTTTTCATTAAAGATTATGAAAATGACATTCTTTTGATTCAAGTTTATGTAGATGACATTATTTTCGGTCCTACTAACTTTCATCTTTGTCAAGAATTTTCCAAGTCTATGAAGGATGAGTTTGAGATGAGCCACATGGGAGAGCTCACCTACTTCCTTGGATTGCAAATTCGACAAATGGAGAATGTCACTTTCATACATCAGACAAAGTACACAGGGGAGCTTATTAAGCGATTCGGGATGGAATCGTCTTCAAGAAAAAGGACTCCCATGAGTACTACTACTCATCTACACAAGGATGATAGCCGAAAAGATGTAGACGTTCGTCTATATCGAAGTATGATCGGTAGCTTACTTTACTTAACCGCTAGTAGGCCCGATATCATGTTTTCCGTATGTATATGTGCTAGATATCAAGCAAGACCTAAGGAGTCACACTTGATTGCGGTTAAACGAATATTTCGTTATCTCAATCAATCCCTAGATTATGGGTTACTTTACCCTAAGTCTAGCACGTATGAGTTAATCTCATATAGTGACGCCGACTTTGCCGGATGCAAGTCCGACAGGAAAAGTACTAGTGGCACATGCCATTTCTTAGGAAATTCCTTAGTTTCTTGGTTCTCTAAGAAACAGAATTCGGTGTCATTGTCCACGACTGAAGCGGAATATATTACCGCGGGTCTTGCATGTGCACAAGTTCTTTGGATGAGACACACTCTTAGTGACTATGGTGTCAATTGTGATACTTGCCCTATCATGGTTGATAATCAAAGTGCTATTTATCTTTCCAAGAACCCGGTACACCACTCCCATACCAAACACATAGACGTGAGACACCATTTTATAAATGATCATGTAGCTAAGAAGGACATCATCTTAGAGTACATTGAAACCCAAAAACAAATTGCCGATATCTTCACTAAACCTCTTAAAGAAGATACATTTGTGAGGTTGCGTGGAGAATTGGGAATTATGGTTGAATCTGAAATCTAGAAGCTCAATTTTTCATGCTATAACTCCTTATTGAGCTCATATATATTTGATTGTCTTTCTTCATGTGCTTTATTGTTTTATGAGATTAAGAAAGGCAATTGTGACTTATTTGATTTCATGAGTTTTCGAAGTTGATTGGAATAATTTGTGTTTCAATAGATTTATTGTTTTCATAATGATTTTAAGATGTATTTGTGATTAGAGTATAGGTCCTAGGGTGAGTGTTCTTATTCTCTGGAATTCTATCTCACTGTGCATTTTTGGACCAGGACAGACGACTGTGTTTCTTTTGACAGTCGACTGCCCTACTCTATATCCTTCATATGAAAATTGATATCCTTCGCTCAGCCGACTGTTGACTGTTTTACAGTCGACTGTTAATGTAACAGGCGACTGCAATTTAGTCATCAGGCGATTGTTCTCTCTGTCAATTTTTTTTCAGTGTTCTCTGTTTTTCTTGTGATATGTATTAATTCTCGGCCAGCCGACTGTTGAGTATATGTCAGTCGACTGTCCAGCGGACAGGTGACTGCATTATACTTGCCAGTCGACTGCCCATCTCTCTGAGATTTAATTTTATTACTTCTTACAGTCGATTGACTTTTGTTCTCCAGTCGACTGTCTCCTGCTGTGTCGGTTCATTTGATTTGATCCGAGCCGTCGATTATTTGATCCAATGGCTCAGATTGATTTTCCCTAATTTATATTCAATCGACGCGATCATTTCCCCACGTCATTTTTCTCTCTCCTCCGCATCGACCGTTCAACTTCCCGCTCGATTCTCTCTACAAAATCAATCGATTTCGTGTCTTCAGCCGTCGATCTCCTCCTAAACGTCGCTGTCGATCATGGTCTTCCGTCATCTTTGATCTTCATCTTCGCGATCGTCTGTCTTCCCTCGGTTGGTGTGTTTTCTCTCTCTTGACTGTCGTTGTTTCCGTTTGTTGCGTTTGTTTTTCCTCTCTTGTTCCCATGGCTCCTAAACCTAAGGGAAAAGAGAAGATCATTGCTTCTAAACAACCTAGGGCTCCTAAGAAACTCATCGCCAAGAGAAATAAACCCTATAAAGCTCAAACCAAGCATGCCCAGTCACCCATACGTTCATCGTCGCCGGGGTATTCTCCTTCTTCTTCGTCAAGTGATGCTCAGCCCTTGATTCGTCGTCAACGCAAGCCTACTGGTGTTCACATCAGTGAGCCTGCTGCTGAGATTCCTCATGTGTCTCCTTCTGCATCCAGTTCGTCTGAAGAAACTCCTGCTGTACCCCCTTCTGATCCCCTGGTTCCCGTTTGCAGAGACGATCTTTGTCTAGCAAAGTTCCGCTCTCTTCTTGGGATCAATCTGCTTAGGGAGCGGTACATTGCTTTTCCCGCATTCACTGCCGAGAGACTTTCTGACATTCTGTCCGCTACTCATCTGTCCGATCTTTTTCGCTTCTCTCAGAGCGAGTCCCCCAGAGCCTACCCATTTCTGGTGAAGCTCTTCTATGCGAACCGCGTTCGCGGTGAGTATTCGACTACTGGCATCCTTGATACTGTCGTCCAGGGAACCCACATTCAGCTCACTCCCTCTCTTTTAGGGACTATCCCTAGGATTCCTTCTGTCGGTTCCCTCCCCACTGATATCAGCTTTTCTGAGATTGACGATCTTGACCAGTCTGTTCTCAGGGATATGTTTCGAGAGGTTCCTTTAGCTCTTGATTCGGGTGTCAGATCATCCATGTTCTCTGCACGGGGTTGGGCTGTTCACCTAGTGGTGAAGTCCAACATTCTGCCGAGATATGGATCGTCCGATCAGCCGTCTCAGGATATACTAAAGTGTATGTATGCTATTCTCTCTGGCATGCCCGTGAACTGGGCCAGTGTCCTCCTTGACATGATGGACAAGGTTGAGTTCACGTCCTCCTCGTCTCACATTCCCTTTGGTGGTATTTTGACTCGTGTCTTCCGTCACTTTGGTATTGACCTGACCCGTTACGAGCCCATGCCCTTTGGCCCTCTCCTCGATGCTTCTGCGAAGTCGAAGTCCTCTTCGGCTCTGCGGACTGCCTCGAAGAAGAGGAAGACTACTTCAGCTCCATCCTCATCCACTGTGCCTCCAGCCGATTTGCCTTCATCATCATCTGCTCCACCGCCTCAGGATACTATTTTGTCGATGATCTCTGGTATTTACCGGCTGCTGTCTCTCTCCCTCCTCCATCAGGGAATTCCCTTCCCTAAGGATTTGAGACAATATCTTCCTCAGACCCATGTGCCCCTTCAGCCTCCTGGTGTTGCCTCTACACAGGATGATGATGCTGCTGTTGCTCCTGTTGCTCCATCTGATCCTTCTCCAGATGACACTCCTGCTGCATCAGAGCCTGCTCCCTCGTCCGCAGACCCTGGAGTCGCTCACCCTTAGAACGATATTTCTGGATTTTGTTATATGTTTTGTCGTTGTATGATGGATGATGCTGTATGCCACACTTTTTATATATACAGTCTTTGATGTTGTCATGATGTGGCTATTTTTTTGTTGCTCATGATGTATCTTTTTGGGATGGCCATGTTGATGACCATCCGTTGATGTACTCAGCTGTTTTATATTATATATATATATGTTGTTGCATCTCTCTTTTATGTCACACTATGCTATATTGATTAACGTCTGTGTGATATATGATATATTGTCTCTATGTATGCTTCACTCTTCTTGCTATGTTTTTTGAGACAATACAAGAATTTGATATTGGATAATTCATGCTCTTTCCTTGATGTGATGAATATGTGAAAATTATTTTCATTTCGAATATCTAAAATGTTGATATTGGATTTCAATTCCTTTTCTCACATTGTATATGATGAGACTTTATGAGTTTTTGATTCGATATATGTTTATACTCCTTGATTGTTGTTAGTTCGTATTTTAGCACTATTATTATTGTTGTTATTTGCTCCCACCTTTTTGGAAAATGCCATAGGGGGAGAGAAATAAACATACAAGATTCATAATGGATGTGCTAAGTATGTGTTCTAACGCTTGAATCTAAGATTTTCGTTGCCTTAGATTCAGGGGGAGTAAGATTACAATGAATTGGGATTTTTCTTATTTCCTAGATTTCATGAATTAAATTCATTCTTATCTCACTCATTTGCTTCAATTGCTATATAGATGCTCTAATATTTGTTGACTAACTTGATTGGCATCTATGTAGGGGGAGTAAGTTTTCATTACGCACAACTATTTATCTTTTTGTTTATGTTTGTTTGTCATCATCAAAAAGGGGGAGAATGTTGAGTATTGGACTTCTCCCTACTTGGTGTTAATGATGAGCAAACATAAATACGTGTGACTAATCCCCTATTTTGCAGTTAATCCATTTTCTAAGCTTACTATGAAGATCAACTAGCAATGGATGACTCACAAACGTGATTGAAGGCAAATGATATGAATTGGATGATAGTAGATTGATGATTGAAGCTCCGTAAAGACTTCAAGCTCATACGATGGAAAGAAGAGATTATTCGTCAATGTAATTTTTCTTTTATCTCTTCTAGTATGTAGCTTAGAAGTAGAACTATGATGGAGCACTCACACACATCTACTTTCGGTCATAGGACACCTCTAGACCTTTGTCCTTTGATCTCAATTCAATTCTCTTTTGTTTGTGCTAGGAGTGTTTATAACAGCCGACTGCTTAACAGTTTACAGTCGCCTGGCTCAAAAACAGTCGACTGTGTTTTGTTCTACAGTCGCCTGTTATGCACAGACTATTACAATGCAGTTTTTGGGTCCTCTCTGATTATCTCGCACAGGCCACTGTTGAACGTTTATCAGGTGCCTGTCTTAGCGACAGTCGACTGTGAATGGTTCATCAGTCGCCTGTCTCTCCTTGCCCAAACTCTGTTTGATCCGATTTCTACGGCCAGTCGACTTTTGCTGTATTTACAGTCGACTGTATATTAGATCAGTCGACTGACTATGCTGCAACAGTCGCCTGTCTGTAAGTCTAATCTTTGACTTAGCTCTCTGGAATTTTCTCCTGTCTGTGACAGTCGTCTATTTAAAGTTATACAGTCGCCTGTTCTGATTAACAGTCGACTGTGTTCCTTGCATCAGTCGTCTGTCCTGTATCTTGTGAGATTTCCAGTATTTCATCTAACTTACTCTTCTCTCGGCCAGTCGCCTGTTGATTTTACAGACGACTGTCTTGGCTTCATCAGTCGACTGTCCATGTGGTAAGTTACCGTTATGAATTCTCACCTACCCTTGCTGACTGTGCAACAGTCGACTGTGGTCTGTTCAACAGTCGACTGTCGCGAGTTCAGATTATATCCGTTGAGATTTTTCTCACGGATTTCGATTGGGTTTTTGCCTAAACTGTTTTGTGGATTTGAGAAAGCTATAAATAGAGCTTCTACTGTTTCATTGGAAGGTTACTCATTCATTGCAAAATCCTTCAAGCTTTCATTTCCAAAGATCAAAGCTTTCAAATCCAAAGCCCTAAGTATTTCCAAATCTGATTCTCTTGCTCTCCAACCTAGAACCAAAGATTGATCCTCTAGGCATTTGGTGCAGTCAAGAGAAAGGGCTTTACTCCTCTCTTCCAAGAGAGTTCATCAACACACATCACACTTCTCTTTCAAGTTCTACTTCAAGGCATAGGTGATTGTAAGTGTTGCTTTCAGATTTCATAACTTCATTATTTGAATTGTGCTCTCGGTTGTGAGAGTGGTTTTTGCTTGCTCCCTGGTTGTGGGAGTTAAGGACATCGATTGTATTTGATTGCACTTGTAGGGTTGCTACAAGTGGGGTTTTAAGGAAACCTCAAGTTAGGGTTCTAACTTGAGTATCCGGTGGTATCCGGGTGGTGGGGACGTAGGATTACCGGGAACAAGTCGGGAGTTGACTTGGGTAATCCGAACCCTTGAAACATAACTGCGTTTACGTGTGTTTCTCTTTGGGTTGTTTTCTATTCCGCACTATTTGTTGGATTGCATTTTATTTGGCGTAAATTCCTATTAAATTTGCATAAACACTATTCAACCCCCCTTCTAGTGTTTTCCCCATAGACAGGATCCTTACAACTTCTACTTAACAATTACTCAAGTCAACATGTTGTTACTAAAGGCAAAATGAATCTAAAACATAGCATCAATTAAATTCAACACTTCCTATAAAGTCATTTGCATAATTCCCATTTCCATATACAAAGAAAATTGAATGAATGCTAGCTTCCAATATCCCAACCTTTCAACATGTAGGAGCAAATTCAAATTATTGAAACAAAACATATAAGGGCAACATGAAAAGTAATTATAGCATCCAATAAGTTAATATAGCATCCCAATTCAAATTAGAATGCATCAACCAAAATATTGCTACAAAACCCTAAACGATGCACACTTTGAATTCAATATGGAATGAAATGAAACATATGAATTGTGATTGGAATCCTACTATAAAAATGATGAGTTTCACCTAGAAATCCTCCAAGAACCCACCAAGCCCCAAGAATCCCGTATTTGAACATTACCCCTCCAAAATTCATCATCCTAGGCCTTGAAATCACCTCCTCCTAGCTCCAAACTCCCCCATATAGCTCTAGCTAACATTAGGGCTCAAAAGAAGCATGAAACAAGGGAATTTGTACTTGAAATGGAAGGAAAAAGACAAGAACAGATTTCGGCCAGCTTGGACAGATTTTTGGGTTAAGGGTTTGGCCATGGAGATGAGAGGAAGAATAGAAATTGAGAGAGATGGAAGGGAAAAGGATTAGGGCTTCAAACCTCTCTTTTTCCTCTTCATTTCTTCTTCTTTTTCTCATCCAATCCCTCCACAAAAATTCGGCAGCAAGGGGGGAAGTTGGGTTTCGGCCTGGGTTGGGGAAAACGGGGAGAAGGGAGGAAACAAAAAAAATAATAAAATGAGAAGAAGAGAAGTTTGTAGGGAAAGGAAAGGAAGTGGGCATCTACAAGTTTGCCATTCTATTAAACATATCTCATACCCCTTCTTTCATCTCATATTCAAGCCCAAACATCAAGCCCACACACCAAGCCCAACAACCCACACATCATACAACATCAAGGTTTCTAAAATTAACTACGACCTTAACAATGGTAACAATAATATTAATCAACACCACCAATAAGAAAAATACTAATACCAAAAATAATACCAACATCACCCAAAAATAACAACCAAACATCAATAATAATAATGTCATTTATTAATAATTATCTCAGCATAGCCAATTATCATAAACATACCGTTTCACTATACACACTCACCAACGAAAATCGCTAAGCACGCTAATAAGCACTAATCGCATGCTAACAATAATATCAATTTATGCCCAACCACACGTATTCACTTATATATCCAAAGCATATCATAGTCACCTTATAGCCATACATATCCAAAATTACTATACACACAACAAAATTACTATACGCTCACACCCAAATAGTATTTTACACATACGGGCATTACAAGTAATCATGTATAACATTGAGTTCATAAGGAAAATACGCATAAGTTCCCTCTCGGATCACAATACATCCTCTCGGATCACATCACGAATAAGTCCGCAAAGATCATATTCGATTCAAGCATGCACACGTCTCCGTATAACATACACCAACACGATATATGTAGGAATCAACGAAATACGCAATATAACGTGAATATAGGGTGAAAAGATATTGAAATCAATGATTACAACACCCTAACTACATCACTACCAACACATATGAAGATTAACCATGTATGGAGAGAAAATATTCAGTATTCATAGACAAATACATCATCAAAACCTCAAAATTGTTGAGTATTGGTGTTTCATACCAATCTTATTTTGATGATGATCACAACATTATGTTGTTGCTAATGACTCTCGTGTTTTAGTCTCACAGTTTCATTTCAAGAATATCTTTCTTGGAGACTAATCACTTGGTGCAAGGATGGACATCAAGTGAAGAAGGGCCAAAGCTTGGACTCAATGAGTGCCAAAGCTTGGAGATGATGGAGAGCATCAAGGCAACAAGATGGAAGACTTAGACTCTAAGGAGAGCAATGTAATCCATGTAATATTTTCTTTATTGCTTTCTCTCTCATTTGAGTCTAGGTTAATGTAATGCCTTGATAGATGGTCTACTCATACATGCATATGCATTTAACCATCTTAGTGAGCCTTAGGATTATCATAGAATCCAACCTAATAGGTTCATCTTGACCAAAGACTCATTTGGAGTCTCTGGCTTTCCATCAGTCACCTGCTGAAGTATTTACAGTCGACTGGGTGATTTCTAGTCGTCTGTCGATCCTTCTACAGTCGCCTGATATGCACTGCTCAAGTCAACATTTTCATTGACTCTACTTGAGCTTTACACAACAGTCGACTGCTTCACAGTTTACAGTCGCCAGTATATTTACAGTCGCATGTAAATTGGTCAACAGTCGTCTGAGTAGCGTAAGTGCAATCTCTGCCTCTTTCTGTTTTTCTCCATCTCCTGCAGCAGACGACTAATTAAGGTTTTACAGTAACCTGACTATTTTACAGTCGACTGTATTCTTGACATCAGTCGCCTGTATGCTTTTCTGCAGAAAGAGTGCAGCTCTCTGTTTTATTCCATCCCCTGCAGCAGTCACCTGCTGAAGGTTTTACAGGCGCCTGTCCTGTTTTCAGTCGACTGTTTCGACTTCATCAGTCGACTGACCTGGCTCAGATTATAGCCATTGGATATTTTCTAGCCGTTGATCAGTCGACTGTCTTATGATCATCAGTCGACTGTTGGTGTCGTTTTCGCCCAGTTTCTAGCCGTTGCTGCTTTGGGCTGTTGGCTGTTTTCTTGGGTTTTGAGTGTTGATATAGGGTTCCTATATATATATGGGTGTGCTAATATCTCTAGAACTTCTTGATGCTATTGAAAATCTCAAGAGATCTATAAGCCACTCTTAAAATCTCTTAATTCCCTCTTGTGAGCCATCATTCCTCTTCATGCATTGAAGTCCAGCTCAAGGGAATTCATCCAAGTGCTTTCAAGCCAATCTCAACACTTGGAAATCCTCTTCCATGCCTTGCATTCATTTATGAGTACGCATCTCAAGGCATAGGTAAGAGTATTTATTTTACTTGGTGTTCCTTGTAACATTAATTCTCTTTGTGGGAATTAGTCTTTCTCTTTTTATGGGAGTTTATCTCTTTGTGGGATTAGTCTATTCTCTTTGTGGGAATAACTCTCCTTGTGGGAGTAATTCTCTTTGTGGGAGTTTGGTGCCCTAGTGTAGGGCTAACCCTAATTCTCTGAGTGGGAGTTAGTAATTCTCTTGGTGGGAATTTGACCCCTGTGTAGGGTTGGTTGTGTCTTTGTGTAGGGCAAAATACTCTTGGTGAGGTATCTCTTTGTGGGATTTGTATTCACTTCTCTTTGTAGGAATATAGTGAATATTGGTGTGGCTGGACGAACCCAAGTTTGGGAAACCAGGGTAAAATCTTGTGTTTGCGTTTGGATTGATTGTGTCAATTATTTCCTCTTGCATTTATTATTCCGCATTTGCAAGTTTAATTTTAGTTGGACAATTTTATTGCCATTACACTATTAACCCCCCCCCCCCCTCTCTCTCTAGTGTGTGTTGTTAGTATTTCAAGGGTAAGGCGATCCTTACAATTGGTATCAGAGCGAGGTTATAGCATACTGCAACGATGGCATTCAACACTTCATCCACATCTCATGAAGAAAGTCTGTCTACCGATCGACCCCCGCTCTTCAACAGAACCAACTATGCTAGTTGGAAGATCAGGATGAGGATATACATGAAGGGTCAAGACCTTTGGGACATCACGGAGTTGCCGTTTGAGGAGCCTACTTCACCCGTGGCTTCTAGAACTAAGGCGAAAAAGAACTCGATCAGAGTAAATGCAAGGGCTATGTATGCATTCCATTGCACCCTCACTCCGAATGAGTTCAACTGTATCTCCATGTGCAAATCGGCCATTGGAATTTGGCATACATTAGAGATTTCTAATGAAGTGTTACTTCAACATAAGGAAGATGTTCAACCAATCAAGCCCGAGAAGAAAAAGGGGGTTGCACTCCATGTCGAGAAGGAGTCATTCAAGTGGAGAAAGAACTTCCAACGGGAAGCTCCGAGTGAAGATGATGTATAAGAAGATGATAGCGACGATGACTACATCGAGCTTGCCAAGCAATTCCAGATTTTCAAGACATTCCTCAAGGACAAACAAGGTATATCTTCGTCAAAGTTTGCCTCCCAGTCTAACAAGTTTATTTGTTTCAATTGTGGAGAAAAAGGTCATCTTGCTACTGAGTGTCCTTCCAAATCCACCAAAGATACCTATAAGGGGAAAGGGAGGAAGTATTGGAAAGTCAAGTCCGAGCTCAAGAACCAAAAGAAGTGACTTATCGGTACTTTTGATGATCCGATGTGGACACATCAAGTGATGAAGAAAAGGATGACAAGGAGCATGATCACATGTGTTTCGCAGCTTTTGATGATTCTTCATCAATTTCCTCTAGCTCAAGTAATGAAGAGATAGAAGTGTGGCTCAACTCCAAAGAAGAAATGTGCTTCATGGCTAATGAGGAAGAGTCTTTGTCAAGCTCAAGCGAGGAGGAAAGCGATGAGGAAGTCAAGGAGGAAACCGATGAGGAAGTTGAGGAGGAAAAGCTATCATACGAGGAGCTCGAATACCGCCTCAATGTGGCCTCTAACTTGGTAAGTAAATGCATCAACTCATATGGTAAAATGAAAGCTAATCTTAAGAATGCTATGAGTAGGGTGCATGCTTTAGAATCTACTGTGTATATAATCATGATGCTTTGCATGTTTGTGACACTAGTGAGAGAGACACACTTCTCTCTCAAGTTAAGGAATTGAGTTTAACTAATGATAATCTTGTTGCTCAAAATCTTAGCTTAGAAACTCGCATTCAACAACTTACGATGAAATGTGAAGAGGAATCCCGTAAGCTCAAAAGCTTTGTGTATTCTAGGGATTCGCTCCATGATTTGTTGGAAAAACAACATCTGGCAAATCATAGAGGAGGTTTGGGGTATATTCAAAATGTGGGACCCAAACCCACCTCTAATTCCTCTTATGGTGCAAATACAAGAAATATTGCTAAAGCACCTAAGAAGAATCACAATGCTTTTTTGTACAACAATAACATTAACAAGAAGCATGTAGATCACGAGGTAATGAGGAAGAATGAAGACTCTTCATTTTTTGTTAAGAAGCAAAATCCTCACTCTTTGCATGCCAAGAAACTCGTTTCTACACCTAAGCATGCCACATCCATCCCTTTTGCAAAGGCAAAACTCTTGCTTATGAAATCCTTGAGTTTATAGATTCCCTCTAAGGTTAGTGTGCAAGAGAGGGATAGTTACATCACTCTCTAGTTAGGGATGTGATCACCTCATGTGATTACATTAGGAAATCAAACTCCTTTTGGGTTTGATTCCCTAATGTTTAGGTTCCTCACACATATGCATATTGCATGGGTATTGTGCTTAAATGTTTACTTTAGCATACCCATTGTTTGTGTGTGTTTCATGATTTTGAAAATGTTTTCAAACTTATTTTTTTTCATGAAAATGGGGACCTTGGGGAATACATTGACATGCATGCATTAATTGATCCATATGGACGTCAATGGGGGAGTTAATATGTGTATGTTTAAAATATTTTAAACAATATTTTGACTCTCATTTCAGGTGTGTTTGAGATCATATTTACTATTGGTTATTTTTGGTCTCAAACCAAACCTATAAGACATTGCCAACATGTTTCATGTTATATTTGTTTTGGCAATATCTTTGTGTATCTTTGAAGCTTGATTTTTCCATATCTATTGCTTTGATACACTTTAAGCCCGTGGCTCCAATATATGTATATCAATTAGTAAAGAGGATTATTTTCCAAGATTCTTTTTCTACAATTGCTATTTACCTCAATTATTAGAGATTGTTAATCTCCTTTTTTAAAATTGGTATTAGATCCTAGAAGTCAAAATTTGACTATTTCTATGATATAGGGGGAGCATGGGATAGTGATTGATACCCACTAAATTTTTCAATTTGGTATCATACATCTCCTTATTTCTCGCATATTGTCACATCTTGGTTAAGATGACAAAGGGGGATATATTTGATATCCACCTTTTTGACGATGTCAAGGGGGAGAGTTATATGCATTATGTAAATGTATATCTTGTATTTCATTCATATGCATATTGGGGGGAGATATATCTATGGGGAGAGATATATGGAATTGTATAAGCCATACTTGTTTGCATGATATTGTCTATTGCAATTGGTTTATGTAATCCATGCCTATTATATGTCACCATGATCTTATTTGATATAATCAGTATTTTCTATTGTGTATCTCAATGTATAATTGGTGCATATAAGTAGGGGGAGCTCATTAGCATTGTGCTTTAATTCTATGTGTTTTACATAATGTGTGTCATCATCAAAAAGGGAGAGATTGTTGAGTACTGGTATTTCATACCAATCTTATTTTGATGATGATCACAACATTATGTTGTTGCTAATGACTCTCGTGTTTTAGTCTCACAGTTTCATTTCAAGAATATCTTTCTTGGAGACTAATCACTTGGTGCAAGGATGTGCATCAAGTGAAGAAGGACCAAAGCATGGACTCAATGAGTGCCAAAGCGTGGAGATGATAGAGAGCATCAAGGCAACAAGATGGAAGACTTAGACTCTAAGGAGAGCAATGTAATCCATGTAATAATTCCTTTATTGCTTTCTCTCTCATTTGAGTCTAGGTTAATGTAATGCTTGATAGATGGTCTACTCATACATGCATATGCATTTAACCATCTTAGTGAGCCTTAGGATTATCATAGAATCTAACCTAATAGGTTCATCTTGACCAAAGACTCATTTGGAGTCTCTGGCTTTCCATCAGTCGCCTGCAGAAGTATTTACAGTCGACTGGGTGATTTCCAATCGCCTGTCGATCCTTCTACAGTAGCCTGATATGCACTGCTCAAGTCAACATTTCCATTGTCTCTACTTAAGATTTACGCAACAGTCGACTGCTTCACAGTTTACAGTCGCCTGTATATTTACAGTCACATGTAGATTGGTCAACAGTCGTCTAAGTAGCGTAAGTGCAATCTCTGCTTCTTTCTGTTTTTCTCCATCTCCTGCAGCAGACGACTAATTAAGGTTTTACAATCGCCTGACTATTTTACAGTCGACTGTATTCTTGACATCAGTCGCATGTATGCTTTTCTACAGAAAGAGTGCAGCTCTATGTTTTATTCCATCCCCTGCAGCAGTCGCCTGCTGAAGGTTTTACAGGCGCATATCCTGTTTTCAGTCGACTGTTTCGACTTCATCAGTCGACTGTCCTGGATCAGATTATATCCGTTGGATATTTTCTAGCCGTTGATCAGTCGACTGTCTTATGATCATCAGTCGACTGTTGGTGTCGTTTTCGCCCAGTTTCTAGCCGTTGCTGCTTTGGGATGTTGGCTGTTTTCTTGGGTTTTGAGTGTTGATATAGGGTTCCTATATATATATGGGTGTGCTAATATCTCTAGAACTTCTTGATGCTATTGAAAATCTCAAGAGATCTATAAGCCACTCTTAAACTCTCTCAATTCCCTCTTGTGAGCCCTCATTCCTCTTCATGCATTGAAGTCCAGCTCAAGGGAATTCATCCAAGTGCTTTCAAGCCAATCTCAACACTTGGAGATCCTCTTCCATGCCTTACATTCATTTATGAGTAAGCATCTCAAGGCATAGGTAAGAGTATTTATTTTACTTGGTGTTTCTTGTAACACTAATTCTCTTTGTGGGAATTAGTCTTTCTCTCTTTGTGGGAGTTTATCTCTTTGTGGGATTAGTCTATTCTCTTAGTGGGAATAACTCTCTTTGTGGGAGTAACTCTCTTTGTGGGAGTTTGGTATCCTAGTGTAGGGCTAACCCTAATTCTCTGAGTGGGAGTTAGTAATTCTCTAGGTGGGAGTTTGACCTCTGTGTAGGGTTGGTTGGGTCCTTGTGTAGGGCAAAATCCTCTTGGTGATGTATCTCTTTGTGGGATTTGTATTCACTTCTCTTTGTGGAAATATAATGAATATTGATGTGGCTGGACGTACCCAAGTTTGGGGAACCAGGGTAAAATCTTGTGTTTGCGTTTGGATTGATTGTGTCAATTATTTCCTCTTGCATTTATTATTCTGCATTTGCAAGTTTAATTTTAATTGGACAATTTTATTGCCATTACACTATTCATCCCCCTCTGGTGTGTGTTGTTAGTATTGCAAGGATAAGGCGATCCTTACAAAAATACGTGAATAATACTTCAAATACAAGCCAAATATGCAGAAAACAAGGTTAAAGATAGGAAAAATATCACCAATTCTCTCTAAATAGCCCCAAATCTCATTCAGATGATAGATCTAGCCTCTGTCTTCAGGGCCTCCAAATTTCATGGCCAAATACGGCTCCTAGAGCCCCAAATATGCAAGAATACGCAACAAAACCCCTAGAATCTATTATGCATTTGACAACGTTTTTTGAATTCTAGGGCTGACTAGGACAAGATAAAGAGTGGCTGAGATTTGATCTTATTAAATCAATGATTGAGATTGGATTTTGTGAAAATTTTAGTGGGAAAACTTAAACTTTAAGGGATAAAGTGTATTGGTAACCAAAACTTTGAAATTAAAAGTGTCTTGGGAAAGATTGTCGAGATTAAATTTTGGGGGAAAAGTGTCTTGGGAAACTAAACTTTGAAATTAAAATTGTATTGGGAAAGATCGTGGAGAAGCAAGATCCATTAAATTAAAATTGTATTAGCGTAAAAAAATTGCCGAATGCACACTCTAAATTTGTTATTCCGCGTCAAAGGCGCCCGTGTTGAATTTGTTGTTCTGCGCAGAAGGCGCTCGCGCGTTGTTTTGCGCCGATGGCGTCCACTCCGAATTTTTTTCTACGTCGAATTAGGTGTTCCGCGCCGAAGATGCCCGCGTCGAATTTGTTGTTTCACGTCGAAGGCGCACACGTCGTATTTGTTGTTCTGCGCCGAAGATCCATACGCCAAAGGTGCCCGTGCCGCTAATTTGTTCTTTTAAATTTTGGCTGTGAAAATAATTTTTTGGAGAAAAAAGATTTCGCGGACGGAAATCTTAAATGAACCGTGCCTGTGGGCACATGTTATGACTAGTACGTATATATAGGACTATTGCGGGTTTAAGTCGTGTTAACGGGTCCAAAACCGCATCCAATAGCATCAAAACCCAAACCCGCAAGCCGCAACAAACCACAGCCGCTGATCCAAGCGGGATTGAAAACCACATGTCGACACGTGTCCAGCATTAACGGGTTTTCGCCCACGAGCCTGCTTTGTATCCGAACCCATCTCGGATTTGCCCGTAGCCGTTCGATTGAGCTGGCGAAAGGTTGCAATCTTGCCACGTCGCCCAACAAGTTTCCCGCTTCGTTCGCCTCGCTCGCGGATTCGCTTTCGAGCTTCAATCTTTGCCGTTGATTCGAGCGGTCAGTTGCCAAGATCTTGCCACGTAGCCCTAAATGAACGCTCCGCCTTGCGAATTCAAATTCGAAGCGGCTTCGGTAACAGCCGTTGGATAATGATCGTGCGGTTGCTGATGAGCTGCGTCGCCCAAGAACATACGCCGTTGGATGCAGTGCAGACGGTCATGATGATGCCACTTGGCCCTGCGGATCTCGATCCGTTGCTGCGTTTGGTGCTGATGACAGCCGTTGGATCGAGATCCAATGGCGTAGAGTGAGCCGAGTCTCCCTTTGAGTGGAGTCGTCTGATGGGGCGGGAACCACGGAGATGGCGCCATGTGTCCGCCTGTGGAGCGCAGCCGGTGTATACAGATACGTATTTCGGAGCGTATTTCCATATTTACGACCGTATTTCTTCATTTAAAGTGTATTCTGCATTCAAAAATTCATAGTAATTAGCACAGATCTCAGAAAAATACAAATAAATAGTCGTTGGAATCGTGAGATCGAGATCTAGCCACAAAAAATATAAAAAGTGCAGAAATACTCAGTTTATTGCTGTTTTGTGCATAGAATAAGAGTTTACTCTAATAATTAAGGGTATTCAAAATACGATCTTATTAGAGACCACATACGTATCATATATGCACAAAATCGGGCTAAAAGAGGTGTTAAATATGCAATATTCAACCCGAATCATCAACCCTGCTACTGAGCCCGCAACCTGTCGCTCTTTCGGAAGGCACTAGGGTGAATCGTCACCAACCACTCTTCCCTGTTTAGGACGATGATTCTGCCTTGTTGGATAGGGGGTGGCCAGTAGGCTGGTGGAGAACTCCATCCTACCCCAAGATCATAATGTCCTCCGTCAATTTGACGTTGAGAGGCTATTTAACTGCATCGTTTATGGCAGTTATCAGGTTAGATATCACTTTCTTTCATTCATGAGGTGTCTCCTTCCTACCAATTCTTGATTTATCGTATACATCCGTGGTTGGTGTGGAATTGCGCCACCGAGTGGTAGGAATGTTGGCCGCCAAGCGTCGAAAGACGGCCACATTCGAGTCTCGAGTCAAGGAGTTGGGGGAGCAGCTGAAGAAAGAAAGGGAGCTCAGATCCCAAGCTAAGTAGGAGGTTATGAAAGCTAATGAAAGTGCTGCCTCATCGTTTGCTGTGCGGAAGAGTTTTGAAGAGCGATGGAATAGATAGAGGGGCAAGCTCCTGAATCGAATAAATGAGTTGGAGAAAGATGCTTTTCCTCCAATCTCGATTGACAACGTGAGACATGAAGTTGTTGTCGAGTTCAGTGAGATGCTCAAGGACTCTATCTCCCAAGTTTGAAAGAAGGTTACGAGCAAGCGCCAGCGGTTTGGGCAGGAGTCAGGTGGAGGATCGTCCCAAACTTCCACCGGGGTGGCTCTGAACGAGCCCTCCAGTGGTGCTTCTGAGTAAATCATGGTCGCGGTATGACCATTTTTGTGTAGGTGGACTACAATTTGAGTTGTAATGGTGCATGTAAAGATGTTGAATGAACACCCATTTGTAATGAACACCCATTTGTTTAGTCTTTAGCTCTTGTTAGCATCATAGCCGTTTGCCCCCTAGTGGTATCACGTGTGGCTGGGCCTGGCAGACCCTGTGAAGGTTAAATCGACCTTCATCGTATAGCTCAATGGAAACGTGACGTGGTGGGGAGAACCATGTGACCTTTTATTACTTCCGATGGGGGAAGGATTCCCCCCATCATGTAGCCGAGCAACGCGTGAGGAAAGAGTCGTCTCAGACCGCATAGCCGGGTTGGCTCAGGAAGAGATGAAGTTGGCCCCCGATTGTGTAACTCAGTCGGCCCGCGAAGGATTTGCCCCTCTGATCGTGTAACCGAGCGGCCCGCGAGGGAAGAGTCGTCTTCGACTGCGTAACCGGGTTGGCTCGGGAAGGAGATGAAGTTGGCCCCTGATCGTGTAGCTCGGTCGGCCCGCGAAGGATGTGTCCCTCCGATCGTGTAGCTGAGCGGCCAGCGAGGGAAGCGTCGTCTTCCATTGCGTAGCCGGGTTGGCCGGGAAGGAGATGAAGTTGGCCCCGATCGTGTGGCTCGGTCGACCCACGAAGGATTTTCCCCTATGATCATGTAGCCGAGCGGCCCGCGAGGGAAGATTCGTCTCCGACCGCGTAGCGGGGTTGGCTCAGGGAGGAGAAGAAGCGTTGAGTCGTGGGAGGTGTTCTAAGCAATATTCGACAGAGGAATTTAGGCAACATGAGTTTCTCATTGAAAGTTGTCACGCCCCGCTTCCCAAAAATGTGGAGGCGAGACGTGAGAAGGTCCGCTCAGACTTGAAGCTGTGAAACTCCAAGTCTGATAAGCGTATAAATTATCATATGGCAGGTCCTTGCAACGCAAACGAAACAACAATAATAATAAAGGAAAGAGACAAAAGAGAAATCTCTGAATATCCATTGAATGAATTACAATATCACAGAAAAGCCACCAAGCTAAAGGAAAAAGAGTCTAAGGCCCAACATGGCCTACAAAGTATAACATACAAAACAAATGTGCCACGCACCGACAACTAACAGGAATCCTAAAACATAAAGGGAACTCAACAAAGTCACCGGTGTCCACAAGACTCCTCCACAGCAAACACAACGTCCTCTGCAACAAGCTCTGGCTCTGAGTCTAATATGTGACACCCAAAAGAGAGAGGGGCACATGTCAGCAAGTCTAAAAAGACTTGGGCAAGGAAACTGAAAGTAAGGCAAACTAACAACCTAGCAGTTTTAGTATGCATGACATGGCAATTATAACATGAGTGCACAAGCAAGACATGGTGAAGCAATATGTACAAGAGAACACTTATCGGGACAAGACAAGAGTAGCCAAGCTACTAACAATCTCAATCATTTCACTAGTCACGTTTCAAGTTGTTTGTAGATGTTTACGCCTTCCAGCTGAACGGTTTGGCATTCACGCTGAGTGGCCGCTTAACAACTACCCCAAAACCCAGAGTTTACGCCTTACCTCTGCAGTTGCTGATCGGGCAGACTCCCAGTTGATTGGCCGCTTAACTCTTACCCCCAATACCCACATGTAGACAAGCCATGGTCCCCGCACATGAGCTCAGTAAATGAGCCAGGGTTGCCCCGCACGGGAGCTTGTTTTCTATATCACGAATCAGGAAGTATTTGGCGTAGGGGACACCTAGCCTCAATATCGAGCGTTGGGGTTATCAACTCATTATGCTCGCTTCTGGTCACGAGCCAGGAACTATCAGTTTTGTAGCGTGAGCTACACATTCACAATGAACAACCAATGTATGCAATGTCATGAACAGATATTCGCGTATCGTTAATTGTATTTAAACGTGACAGGCAAAATGCAATGACATGAACAATATTCGCGTACCATTAATTGTAATTAAACATGACATACAAGCATGATGAGGGTGACGGACCAAGCTTCCTTGTCAAGCTAGGTCAATGGCGTCTAGACGGCTATCCTTTCACCGTCTAGTCTCTTTTACACTAAAACAAGGAAATGGCCTAAGACATGGCCCAAATCAAGAGATGCAAGTTTCACTTGCCTCACGCCAAGGAAGATGATCAACGAGGCACGCCACAAAAGTTATCTACGGAGAGGAAATCGCTGCCACGGAGAAACAATCATCAAACAACATCCACCTAGGTTATTATTAGGGTTTCAATAAAATCACAAGGAGAGTTATGAGAAAACCAAAGGATCGAACCCTACCGTATAGAAGCGGAAGATCGATGCCAAGCAAGCACGACAACGGAAGAACGATCCGGGGAAACCTAGGGTTCAGATCTGGAAATGGATGGAGAAGTTTGGAGAAATAGGGTTTTGGGGGTTTGATGAGATTTTGAGGAAGATGAGAGGTAGAATGTGTTAAGGGAGAGTTTGGATGATGGATTTAGGGCTTGGGATGAAGGAATAAGGGTTTGAGGTAGTAAGGGGCTCAATGGGGGAGAAACTAGGGTTTTGGGTCGTGAGGAAGGAGAAGAAAACGTTTGGGAGGGGTTTAAATAGGAAGGGCTGGCGGCTGCCCAGAAATTAGGGGTTTGGCACTGATTAGTCGGTCAGAGAACAACCACTGACTGACTAGTTTGGGAACTAGTCGGTCGGTTGACCAACGCAGACCGACTAAGTCCAAACAGTAACTCCTGTACAGAAATAGGATTTAGATTTAGTCGGTCAAAGAACAACTACTGACCGACTAGTTTCTCATCTAGTCGGTCGACGAACGTTCTTAGACCGACTAAGAGTGAACAGTACTCGACTGCACAGAAGAACTAAGAATTAGGCGGTCTGAGTACAAAACTTAACCGACTAGTTTAACAACTAGTCGGTCGAAAGATGAACTTAGACCGACTAAACAAAAACAGTAACTTAAGTAAAATTAATCCAAGGAACTAGTCGGTTTGAGTAGAGTTACCGACCGACTAGATCTCAATCTAGTCGGTTGGTTCCCCTTCTCGAACCAACTAAGATGCACTAAATGTGCCGATTCGAATCGCAGAGCTCCGGGAAGATTCCTATGGCTTCTAAGATCACTCTAACTCTAAGATATGAGCGATTTGAAGCTCGTCACGAATGACTTACTCCGAAATCGACGATCGAAGGAAGAAGCTAGAAAATCACGACGAAACGATCGAAAGTGAAAGCTATGGCGACGAAAACCACACATCCAAGGAGAAAATCCACCAAGCATATATTTTAATATAGACAATCCAATTACACGAAAACCAGTCGTTACATCCTACCCACCTTAGAATAAAGTCCGTCCTCGGACTTTCTAACTATAGCTATATCTAGTCACCCTAGTAACTACCCTCAACCAATATCACATCAAAATTTCAACCAAGTACATTCATTTCAAGTGCTTATATATATATACTCTAGGTAGTCAATTATTAACACCACGGAAGTAAATATATATTCACGCACATAGTACACTTATACTTATTATAATCAAACAACTCCATTCACGTATTCAAATCATTCATATAGGCAAGTATATTCTATATAGGTATAAAACACTTATTACACACTATATGAAAATAACCAAGTCTCTCTTACTTATATGAAAATAATTTCACACTAGAAAATACCATCGAAATCTACACGTATATGTAACTACCTATGGACAAGACAATAAGAATACACTAGTCCCTATATCTCCTAGTATACGCCAAACAATCAACATGCGAAATCACACCATACCATTGTTAAAACAAGTTCACTATATCTAATATACATTCACCATCATTATAATTTCATAATTTATAGTCATTCAAATGCATGCACACATTTCACCATATTATCACTTCATATATAGTCATATAGCTATAATCACGACACACCACACATACCATAGTCACCAATTCCTATAACTATCACATACTTACCCGTGCATGGTGCACACCCACACACGCTAATATTTCATTCATATATATACCAATCACACCACTATATGCTTAGCACATCTACGCACCTAGTTTAGCTAGCGCACATATATTCACGCAACCAAGTCCTTAGTGAATAACTATACCACAAGACCAACTCACATAACTATATATTGGTATAGCCACCCACAATCGTGTGCGTAACACAACTAGGCACAAACAATCGAAACATTATACATACATCATCCATCACTATACACCAACCACATACAATACACCAATGTACATAGAGTGTACCCACTCAAGCTTGAGTGAGACTCAAAATCATAGCGGAATAATTCCATACACATAACATAGCATCCATACATATGCCAATACTAGCTAATGCATACACGTCTACCAACATAACCACATGCATATCAAAATGTCAAACACCCTTAATATCTAACCAGGCAATATCACATATTTCAATCACTTCATATACCATGATATTATTACAAACATTAGCACACCTATATTTACATTATTCTCCCTAATAAAAGTATTTACCTATAGTCACACCCAAGCATCGTATATCTTCATACCATATCCATCCACTTATAATTGGTACATCAATACACATTCACTTCATACATAAATTAAGATATGCAGTAGTCGGGCACACCTCATGGTATACACGCATACGGCATCTCATAAAACAAGTAGTACCAATCAAAATTATCATTCTGTTATCATACGTATATCACATTATACTCAAGCAGAAAATTACCTACACACAACATACAAATGCCAACACCCCTACCACTTCATATGCACCATGAAATTAAATACACTACGACGACACATCAAATTACACTAATGGGGCCCACCAAACTATATTAAGGTTGACACGGGCGACGACAAGCTCTATGGGCTAGACAATAGGAAAGAACCGAACCTAGATCATGACGAATAGAAAGATCGAAAAACATGGGTTCAGCTAGGACGAAGATAAGGGGCCAAATTTGGTTAGGGGAATCAGGGTAAGACTGTGAATGTTTAGGTGGAAAGATGATGCAATGATACCCTTAAGGAATATGTAAAGGAGGTAGTGTAAACAACATAAGTTAAAATATGTGAATTCGAAGACCGTTGTACTTCAAAAAGTCGGAGTCCTCGTTTGTATAAAATTATTTAGAGGTCGATAAACAAGTTGTTTGAAAACGAGTTTGAGACGAATATACGTAATAAGAGGAAAAGTGGTTTATTGGCTTATATAAAATCATCATGAGGAAAAAGGAAAGCATTTACTCAAACATTAAAACATAGGTCAGAAATGTTATACGGCAGCAATCTAAAAATTTTGAAAAAGTTTTGAGATTCGAAGATCGAAATCAGATCAAGTATAGTGTGGAGAATTTAAGCGCATGCTAAAGGTTTTCCAAATCTTAAAACTGAAGAGAAATCCCAAATAAACCATATCGAAAATACTTTTAGAGAAATCCGGATTTGCCAACAAAAAAATGATTTATACAAGATCTTAATGTACGAGCAAAACGAACGTGGTACCGATATATAAAAATAATTGAAGTCATATTTTAGAAATTATCTTAAAAGTGTGTATGGTGAACGGAAAGATAATATCTTAGTAGTATGGAAAGAGAGAAGGATATTTAAACTCATCAAGTTAGTATTAAAACTTTTAAACCGTTTTATGAAGGGTCTAAGTCAGGAACGATTTCGTAATAGTAAAAAAAATCTGAAATATGGAAAATGTTGAGCATAAAATCGACTTGCTAAAAGCCGAGGTCCAAAGGGACTTGAAAAGTTTATTAAGAGTAAGCACGAGGTGTTTTCGAATAAAATTTTAATGGCACAAGTAAGAAAAGAAATTATGAATCGAGTTAGGAAAATAGAAATACGGTTCGGAATGAAATTGGTATATGAAAAGGGACAAGACATTTATATCGATACGAAAGTATATGCTGAAAATATTATAAACTTCTAATCTAAAAATCTCAACACAAGTTTCGATATTTAAAACATAAATAATTTAAGTCGGCGAAGGAGCATGAAACCTTACATATATCAAAGTGTTTCGAACAAATTTAACTTAACGAAAGAAGAAGATCGAAGATACTTTTAGGGAAATAAGGATTCGCCAAAAGAACGTGTTGGTATAAAAACTTTTGAAGTACGAGTACGACGAACCTATAATTGATACAAAAATTAGTTGAAGTCCATTCAGTTTGGAAAAATACCCCTAAAGGTATGTAAGATAAGTGGTTAAAAATAAATTTTTGTAGTTAGGAAAAAGGACGGTATATCGAACCATCAGGATAGTAATAAAGTTTAAAAATCGAAATGCGAAAGATACATTGTTAGAAAAATAGTACAAGATAGTAATTTTAAAATTACGACCAAAAGTCTTCAAAATTCAAGAACGACTTTTAACTCCATCGAAATTTAGGGAGACATATTTAAAGAAGTTTAGAACAAAATTTAAATTGAGTGAAACTTCAAATAAGGAAAGCATTCGAAAATAACTTTGGAAGAATCAAGATTTGCAACGGAAAACATTTGAAAGATCAAGGATAATTGTAATGAGGTGGTCATGTGAATTGAGGACGAGGGAAGTGGTTACGGAGACGTAATTTCCCAAAAATCTGTAGTCGGGAAAATGTTTGAACATAACTTTGATTTGTTGAAAGCTGAAATCATCTGTGACTTGAAAGTATATTAAGGGAGCACGACGAGTCATTTGAATCGCATAAATAAGAAAGGAAAATTCATAAATCGAATTTGGAAAATTGCGGCTCAAAATTAAATCGATTTTATGAAAAGAGACAAGATATTCAAATGGGTATGAAAGGTATAGGCTGTAAAACATTACAAAACAGTAATCAAAATCTCGTCAAAACTTTCGAATTTCAAAAATTAATTCAAGTCAAAGAAAGAGTACGAGATATAAGTATACATATAACAATTGAAATTCCATTTAGCTTGGAAAAGATTTTAAAGTATGTATGCTATGCGATTAAAATGGATCTCATAGTTAGAAAATGGTATATCGAATTTTCCAAAATAGTATTGGAGTCTTTAAACCGAAATACGAAAATATAGACAAGAAAATGGTTACGAGATAGCAATTATAATTACAACCATTAGGCTCCGAAATCTACAAGGAATTTTGACTCAATCGAAAAGTGAGAAATTCAAGTATATACGTAGCGGGTTTAAAACAAAATTTAAACTTAGCGAAAACTTTAATAAGGGAAATAGAAAAAATAACTTTAAAAGAAATTAAGCTTTGCGAATGGGGACATTCGTAGGATCAACGATTATAGAAACGTGGTGGTCATGGGAATCGAGGCAAGGGATTTGGTCGGATGATCCAAGCATAAACACGCCTAGGATATGACTTAGGAAAATCTACGGGAATCTCCTACGGTCAACCAGCTAAAGATTATGGAACTAAGCGCTAAGACTCCCTAAGGGCTAGACAGCGATGAAATGAGTTCAGCTTGGTCCGAAATTGATGAACCCAAGCGAGAGACCAAAGAATTCTAGAAGTCTACCCTAGTCAAGCTAGACAGGAACCACTAAGGTAACTCTTAAGACAATCAAACAAATCACTAACATGGAGTCTAGCTAACAATCAAGGATTCCTAACTAGCAAGCACAGACGTCTATCTAAGTCTAGCTAGGGTCCTGATCTAATGGGTTCCTACTAAGCTGAGACAGATGCTCTAACACGTCTACCAGCCACCTAAGACATAGGAACGCTAAAAACCTAGACTCCGGGCTTATAACTTGGATGTTCTAATTCATTTAATGGACATTCTTTAATTATTATCGTTGTTCCGATAGTTCGCATTTGCAAATGGACCTGCATGGGCCACCACTAAAACCTGTCACGCCTCGCTTCCCAAAAATGTGGAGGCGAGACGTGAGAAGGTCCGCTCAGACTTGAAGCTGTGAAACTCCAAGTCTGATAAGCGTATAAATTATCATATGGCAGGTCCTTGCAACGCAAACGAAACAACAATAATAATAAAGGAAAGAGACAAAAGAGAAATCTCTGAATATCCATTGAATGAATTACAATATCACAGAAAAGCCACCAGGCTAAAGGAAAAAGAATCTAAGGCCCAACATGGCCTGCAAAGTATAACATACAAAACAAAGGTGCCACGCACCGACAACTAACAGGAATCCTAAAACATAAAGGGAACTCAACAAAGTCACCGGTGTCCACAAGACTCCTCCACAGCAAACACAACGTCCTCTGCAACAAGCTCTGGCTCTGAGTCTAATATGTGACACCCAAAAGAGAGAGGGGCACATGTCAGCAAGTCTAAAAAGACTTGGGCAAGGAAACTGAAAGTAAGGCAAACTAACAACCTAGCAGTTTTAGTATGCATGACATGGCAATTATAACATGAGTGCACAAGCAAGACATGGTGAAGCAATATGTACAAGAGAACACTTATCGGGACAAGACAAGAGTAGCCAAGCTACTAACAATCTCAATCATTTCACTAGTCACGTTTCAAGTTGTTTGTAGATGTTTACGCCTTCCAGCTGAACGGTTTGGCATTCACGCTGAGTGGCCGCTTAACAACTACCCCAAAACCCAGAGTTTACGCCTTACCTCTGCAGTTGCTGATCGGGCAGACTCCCAGTTGATTGGCCGCTTAACTCTTACCCCCAATACCCACATGTAGACAAGCCATGGTCCCCGCACATGAGCTCAGTAAATGAGCCAGGGTTGCCCCGCACGGGAGCTTGTTTTCTATATCATGAATCAGGAAGTATTTGGCGTAGGGGACACCTAGCCTCAATATCGAGCGTTGGGGTTAGCAACTCATTATGCTCGCTTCTGGTCACGAGCCAGGAACTATCAGTTTTGTAGCGTGAGCTACACATTCACAATGAACAACCAATGTATGTAATGTCATGAACAGATATTCTCGTACCGTTAATTGTATTTAAACGTGACAGGCAAAATGCAATGACATGAACAATATTCGCGTACCGTTAATTGTAATTAAACATGACATACAAGCATGATGAGGGTGACGGACCAAGCTTCGTTGTCAAGCTAGGTCAATGGCGTCTAGACGGCTATCCTTTCACCGTTTAGTCTCTTTTACGCTAAAACAAGGAAATGGCCTTAGACATGGCCCAAATCAAGAGATGCAAGTTTCCCTTGCCTCACGCCAAGGAAGATGATCAACGAGGCACGCCACAAAAGTTATCTACGGAGAGGAAATCGCTGCCACGGAGAAACAATCATCAAACAACATCCACCTAGTTTATTATTAGGGTTTCAATAAAATCACAAGGAGAGTTATGAGAAAACCAAAGGATCGAACCCTACCGCATAGAAGCGGAAGATCGATGCCGAGCAAGCACGGCAACGAAAGAACGATCCGGGGAAACCTAGGGTTCAGATCTGGAAATGGATGGAGAAGTTTGGAGAAATAGGGTTTTGGGGGTTTGATGAGATTTTGAGGAAGATGAGAGGTAGAATGTGTTAAGGGAGAGTTTGGATGATGGATTTAGGGCTTGGGATGAAGGAATAAGGGTTTGAGGTAGTAGGGGGCTCAATGGGGGAGAAACTAGGGTTTTGGGTCGTGAGGAAGGAGAAGAAAACGTTTGGGAGGGGTTTAAATAGGAAGGGCTGGCGGCTGCCCAGAAATTAGGGTTTTGGCACTGATTAGTCGGTCAGAGAACAACCACTGACCGACTAGTTTGGGAACTAGTCGGTCGGTTGACCAACGCAGACCGACTAATCCAAACAGTAACTCCTGTACAGAAATAGGATTTAGATTTAGTCGGTCAAAGAACAACTACTGACCGACTAGTTTCTCATCTAGTCGGTCGACGAACGTTCTTAGACCGACTAAGAGTGAACAGTACTCGACTGCACAGAAGAACTAAGAATTAGGCGGTCTGAGTACAAAACTTAACCGACTAGTTTAACAACTAGTCGGTCGAAAGATGAACTTAGACCGACTAAACAAAAACAGTAACTTAAGTAAAATTAATCCAAGGAACTAGTCGGTTTGAGTAGAGTTACCGACCGACTAGATCTCAATCTAGTCGGTTGGTTCCCCTTCTCGAACCAACTAAGATGCACTAAAAGTACCGATTCGAATCGCAGAGCTCCGGGAAGATTCCTATGGCTTCTAAGATTACTCTAACTCTAAGATATGAGCGATTTGAAGCTCGACACGAATGACTTACTCCGAAATCGACGATCGAAGGAAGAAGCTAGAAAATCACGACGAAACGATCGAAAGTGAAAGCTATGGCGACGAAAACCACACATCCAAGGAGAAAATCCACCAAGCATATATTTTAATATAGACAATCCAATTACACGAAAACCAGTCGTTACAAAAGTACTTTACAAAATACATTTTCTTTGAATTCGAAACATAAGCTGTTTGCTCATCTCTCTTTGCTACTGGTAATATTTCTGCAAGTGCTCTGCGTTCCAAGGATGGTAGAGCTCCTTGTCATTAGTCGTGGAAAGCCGGTATGTGGATGGGCCGAGGACGTCAGTCACCTTGTAGGGACCCTCCCATTTGGTGGCGAGCTTCCCTTTTCAAACGATGTCTGGAGAGAAGACGACTTTCCAAAGCACTAGACACCTATGCGGAAGCTCCTTGCTTTGACTTTAGAGTTGTAATAGCGAGCTAAGCGTTCCTTCTGCCTGATGAAAGCGATCAAGGCTATGTCTCTTTCCTCATTGAGTAAATGGAAATTGACCCCACGACCTTCCGAATTCATTTCTTCGTCAAAGTACTCAAGGCAGAGAGTTTCTCTCCTACTTCTACAGGAACAACGTTGTCATACCCGTAGGCAAGCAAGAAGGGTGTTTCTCCTGTAGCATCTTTCGGGTGGTCCTGTTTGACCACAGTATCGCGGGTAGCTCTTCTGGCCATGCGCCTTTAGCCTCCCCGACTTTCTTTTGCAGAGGCTCCAAGATACACTTGTTAGCGGCTTCGACCAACCCGTTAGCTTGTGGATGCGCAACGAAAGTGAACCGAAGTTTTATCTTCCAGCTCGAGCAGAATTCTCTGAATCCAGTGCTGTCGAACTGGGTCCCATTATCTGTGACAATGGAGTCAGGGATTCCAAACCTACACATGATCGACTGCCACACGAAGCTCTTGACATTCTTCCAAGTGATACGTGCCAAGGGCTCTGCCACGATCCACTTAGTAAAGTAGTCGATGGCCACGATCAAAAATTTCCGTTGGCCACTCACAGGAGTGAAGGGTCCAAGAATATCCAGCCCCCACTTAGCGAACGGAACTGGGCTGATGATCGGGACTAACTCGGCTGGAGGTGCCGAGTTCATATTTGCAATTTCTGGCATGTTGGATATTTCCTGATGCAGTCAGTTGCCTCCTTGTACATTGTTAGCCAATAGTAGCCCTACTTTAAGGCTTATAGGGCTAGTGATATGCCCCTCCCATAATGGTGGATCTCCCAAAGCACGTAATCAGCCTTTTGTAGATTTAGGCATTTGAGGTGGGGGAGCGCGTCGAACCTGCTGCTCTGCCTCCTATACAGTGACCTGTCATGTAGGACGAACCGGAAGACATGCCTTTCTAACCTTCGGGATTCGACGAGATCTGTCGGCTTCTCTCTGGTATCTATATACTTGATTATTAGACTCATCCAATTCGATGTTTGACCGATATTGAATGACGCATGCACTTGTAGGTATTGGATACAACGTGTATTTGGATACAACGATCGATTACTTCGTGTTTGAAGATAAAAAAACGTGTGTTAACGATTTGATGTGTGTGTGCTAAGTGTATTTCAGGAATGGCACTCTCGCAAATACTTAAAGGGAGACTAAGTCAAAGTGATGGAGAATTTGACATTCAATAGCAAAGTGTGTTGGATCCTGTGGATGGCAAGCAACACTAGAAGGGGGGGTTGAATGGTGTTGCTCAAATAATAAAACTTTTTCGCTCAATGATATTAACACAAATAAAATCCTTCTAACGTTGCCTAAGAAACCAAGTAGAGTGATCTACGCTTGGTTCTTAATCAACAATATAATTTTAAAGTGCACAGTGAAATTTCACAGCAGGTAGTCGACTCCTTATGAGCAGTAGTCGACTCCCAGAGAATATGTTAGAACAAATAAGATTACAAGTATGAATTTCAGCGTATAGAGATAAAATTGATCTTTGCTGTAGATAGAAGATATAAATGTAAAGATAATCAAACACAGATCAACAATCGCAAACAAAAGGATTTTATCCTGGTTCCCCGCAACCCGGGTACGTCCAGTCCCCGACCAATCCGGTACGAGATTTCCACTATCTGCATTGGCAAATACAAGCACCTAACTTCACTCGTTAGGATTTCCAACGACCTAGCCTTGACCAGGATTTCCGATCACAACACCTAGACTTGTCTAGGGTTTTACCCTTGCCTCACAAACCGAGGACTTTCCAACTGGCAACAACTAGACTTGTCTAGTGTTCCAACAATCAACACAATAAGAGATTTGTCCAATACTCTACAATAAGTGATAGAGATTGGTAAATACACCCAATTCTATAGCCAATCAAAAGATAGACAATTTGTGTAGTGGCTTAATAGAATGATAGTCTAGATCACACAAAGATACGAGATAAGTTCTTTGTGATCTAGAGCTTTTTCAAAAATCCTTCAAATAAAATTAGAGAGAAATAATAGAAAGGATTTTGAAAAACAATTTAGCCAATAAAAATAATAATATGATCTTCAAAAAGAATTGAGAAAATATTACAAGATCAAAACTGAAATTAAACTGGCTAGAGAGAAAATTAGAGAGCTTTGATTCACGAGAGCTTTCACGAATTTTGATTTTCAATGTTGTTGTATTTTCACAAAAGAATTTAGCTCTATTTATAGGGAAAAACTGAGATTTGAATTTCAAATTTCGTTTGACTTTTGTCCCAAAAATTTCGGAGTAAATTGCTTAAAAGATTTTAAAATTCAAATTCAAAACGTCTGAAAATTTCCAGCAGGTAGTCGACTCCCTCATATAGGTAGTCGACTCCCAGAGGGATCTAGGAAATTTTCATCCCTGAGAGGTAGTCGACTCCCTACTTTTGGTAGTCGACTCCCAGAGGAGTTTTTCCTGTTGTTCTTCTAGTCAGATAGATAGTTAGCTCCAGGGTGCGTGGAGTTTCACTAAGAGAATTATGAAGTGACTAGAAAAGCTCTTGAAAACTTCTTTTGAAGATAGTTAAAATTATTTCGAAATCATTTGTGTGTGTGTGTTGTCTATTTGATATGGCTTTGACAAATACCCTAAAAGACACGACACACTCACACTAGACTCTGAACATGTCTTCGGAAGTTTGGTCAACTTGATGAAGTGAAAGTGAGCTTCTCTTTGAGCTTCTTGGTCTTGTTTGAGCTTGAGCTTCATCACTTGAGTTTAGTCATGTTCGTCTTTGTCGTGGAGTATTGATGCGTGCTTCTTGGAGTATGAGTAGAGCTTCACGAAATCTGCATACTTAAAGTGTAGTGTAGTTAGTACACTAAGCATTCATTTGGTGTGCTCATCATCAAAATCACTTGGGGTTGAATTCAATTTCCATCACTCTCCCCCTTTTTGATGATGACACCCAAACATGAGAAAGAAATGAAGTAAGTAAATATATGGTATACTTACTCCCCCTGCTTTGATGCGGTTCTCCCCCTACATCGAAGGAATACACAAAACAGTATACATATGATTTTACATTTCATTCTACATTGCATGTATTGTATTTTTCTCCCCCTTGTCATCAACAAAAAAACATTTATAACTGAGCATTATTCAATTCTTTTTCTCCAACAATACCCAATTCTCGTCGAAGTCTGGAGAAGGTATCCTTTTGTAAGGGTTTTGTTAGAATATCTGCAACTTGAAACTCAGAAGAGACAAATTTAAGTTCAACATCCTTTTTGGCACAATGATCATCAATAAATCTGTGTCTAATATCAATATGTTTTGTTCTAGGATGAAGAACTGAGTTTTTAGTGAGATTTATGGTGCTTTTATTATCACAATAAATTACACATGTAGATGCATTAACACCATAATCGACGAGGACTTGTTTCATCCAAAGTATTTGAGCACAGGCAAGTCCGGCAGCTATATACTCTGCCTCAGTGGTGGATAGTGAGACGGAATTTTGCTTTTTGCTAAACCACGAGACAAGGGAATGTCCAAGGAAATGACATGTTCCACTTGTGCTTTTTCGTGTGGCTTTACAACCAGCATAGTCTGCGTCACTAAATGAAGTTAAATCGAATGTGCTTCCTTTGGGATAGAAAATTCCAAAGTCAGATGTGGTTTTAAGATATCTAAATATGTATTTTACTGTTTTAAGGTGTGATTCCCTAGGATCACATTGAAATCTAGCACATGCACAAACACTAAACATGATGTCAGGTCTGCTGGCGGTTAAGTAGAGTAAGGAACCGACCATACCTCGATATGTTTTCTGATCAACATTTTTACCTGCTTCGTCTTTGTCTAAGGATGTGGATGTTGCCATTGGTATGTTCTTTCCGGATGCGGTTTCCATTCCGAACCTTTTGATCAAGTCTCTTGCATACTTTGTTTGATGAATGAAGGTTCCTTCTTTTCCTTATTTGATTTGTAATCCGAGAAAATATGTTAGCTCCCCCATATGGCTCATTTCGAATTCTTCCTGCATTAACTTGGCAAACTCTTGGCAAAGATCCTCATTAGTAGATCCAAAAATGATGTCATCTACGTATATTTGGATAAGAATGATATCATTATGAACTTTCTTAACGAATAAGGTTGAATCTATTTTTCCAACAGTGTAACTTGAATCACTTAAGAATTTTCTTAGTCTTTCATACCAAGCTCTTAGAGCTTGCTTTAGCCCATATAAGGCTTTGTGTAATTTGTAAACAAATCCTGTTTTCTTATCATGTTCAAATCCTGGAGGTTGTTCAACGTAGACTTCCTCCTTTATGAATCCGTTTAGGAAAGCGCTTTTTACATCCATCTGATAAAGTTTAAAATTCTTATATGATGCAAATGCGAGTAACATCCTAATAGATTCTAGTCTAGCAATAGGAGCAAAGGTTTCATCAAAGTCTATACCTTCCTCTTGAGATTAACCTTGTGCTACTAACCTTGCCTTATTCCTTATCACATTTCCATCTTCATCTAGTTTGTTCCGGTATACCCATTTGGTACCGATAACGGGACGATCTTCCGGTCTAGGCACTAACTCCCATACTTGATTGCGTTCAAATTGTAGAAGTTCTTCTTGCATAGCCTCGATCCATGCTTCATCTGCAAAAGCTTCTTCTACCTTTTTCGGCTCAATGTTAGAAACAAATGCAACATGTGTTAAGTGTTCTATTTGAGATCTAGTTCTAATTCCTGCATCAATGTTACCTAAGACTTGTGTGTGTGTGTGATGTGTAACTTCAGGAAATGATTTAGGCAAAGAACTAGTGATATCATTGATAGATTCATTATTAGGATAGGGTGCAAAGAGCATGCTTTCATCATCATCATCATGAGTAATGTTATGAGGTACAGATTCATCAAATGTTACATGTAGAGTTTCAACAATAGTTTCGGAACTTTTATTGTAAATTCTATATGCCTTACTACGTAAAGAGTAACCGATAAATATGCCTTCATCCGCTTTGGAGTCAAACTTATCTAAGTTATCTTTAGTATTCAGAATATAGCATTTACAACCAAAAACTCTGAAGTAAGATACTTTTGGAATTCGTTGGAGCAATAACTCATAAGGAGTCTTTTCAAAAGGTTTTCTAATTAAAACTTTATTTTGAATATAGCACGCGGTTGCTACAGCTTCCGCCCAAAATTTCTTTGGAAGGTTGCTTTCACACAACATTGTTCGTGCACACTCTTGGAGTGTTCTGTTTTTCCTTTCAACTACCCCATTTTGAGGAGCAGCTCTGGGAAAAGCAAAAGTATGAGAAATGCCTCGTTCTTCACAAAAGGATTTAAAATGTTCATTTTCGAATTCACCACCGTGGTCACTTCTTAAAGAAATAATTTTCATGGAATATAAACGTTCAATCCTTTTGAAAAATATTTCGAATTCACGGAAGGCATCATTCTTATGAGTTAAGAATAATACCCACGTATATCGAGTAAAATCATCGATTATGACAAATACGTATCTAGAGTTGCATAAAGATGGTGTTCTAGTTGGGCCAAACAAGTCCATATGAAGTAGTTCAAGTGGTCCATTAGAACTAAGTGCTCCAATATTTTTAAATGAGCTCTTATGCATTTTGCCAAATTGACATGAGTTACATATTTTATCTAATTTAAAATTTATCTTAGGAAGTCCTTGCACCAACTCTCTCCTAGAAATCTTATCCATGTTTTTTATGTTCACATGGCCAAAGCGTCTATGCCAAAGCAGTGGATCGTTTGTTGAAACAATTAAGCATACATTTGATTCATACTCATTTAGTCTAAGTACATAGATATTTTCTATTCGCTTACCTTTAACAAGGATATTTTTCATATCTTTGTCATATACTAAGCATGAGTCAAGAGTAAATATAACTTTCATACCTTTGTCGCATAGTTGACTTATGCTTAATAGATTATGCTTTAATCCTTTCACCAAGCTTACATCTTTGATGAGCAATTTTGAGTGATTGCCAATATTGCCAATTCCGATAATTTT
The DNA here is from genome assembly GCA_030789695.1 of Scilla litardierei. NCBI lineage: Eukaryota > Viridiplantae > Streptophyta > Magnoliopsida > Asparagales > Asparagaceae > Scilla > Scilla litardierei. Next base: position 116,184 of record JAULAV010008440.1, read on the forward strand.
ACCTTTCTTGTTGTCACCAAATGTCACGGTTCCGCCATCATACATTTTTAGATTGCTAAGTAATTTTGCGTTCCATGTCATGTGTGCGGAGCATCCACTATCCATTATCCAAATGTCCTGAAATAAAATAATCTCTACACGTTTGGTACCCACTTCTAATTGGGTCCGATATCTTAGAAAGTAGCAGAAAAAATTTATTTACATATCATTTTAAGCGTTTGGGTATCAGAATAATATACATGGAACATGTAGATACCCAAATGTTTGAAATACATAGAGTTACTTATTTGGAACCCAAATTCGGTGTGAATTTGATTTCCTATGAACAAATGAATCTTTATAGAATCCATGCATACTTTTGGTCAAATTTTGAACATAAGTATTTTTATCATGCACGCCTAAGTGTTTAGGCACCCATATCATGTTATTCCTAGCATTGTGTACTTTGTGTACAAAGTGTAATCTTTGATGTGCATTGTGTACAACATTTTTGTGTGCCGTGTTATGGGATATAACATGTGGTTTATTGTGTATAACATGTGGATCATATGAAGTATGAGGTGCATTATTGTGTCTAGCATTTTTACCATACATAAAGGCGTACTTTTTAACATTAGCATGCGCGACATTTACATTTCTACTCATATCTTTAGAAGTAGCATGAGTATACCTATTAACAATATTTTTAGGAGAAGAGATAGAGTTATTCTTGATACAATCAAGTTTTGCAACTAACTCTTCATGCTTTATACGACTAGAAGTCATAATATTTGCAAGTGATTCTATTTTATCATTTAAACAAGAGACATACAACGCATGTTCATTTTTCAATAAATAGTGATCACTCGATAAAGCATCAAACTTGTCCTTCAAGCACTTATGATCATGTGGTGAAACGTTTGAACTAGTAAAGTTATTTTTCAAATCATCATAATCATCCAATAAGTTATCATGCTTGCTAGATAAATTATCATGGTCATTAAGCAAGACTTTATACTTATTATTTAAACTTTTGAATCTCTTTGTCAATTTTCCGTATTCTATGTACAAATTCTCATAAGCACTAGCAATGTCAAAATCATTCTCATCGTCAGAACTGGATTCACATACCTTATCCTTATCATCTTGACAAGCCATCATGCACATATTATTTGCGGGTTGCTCTTTCGTTTCTTCATCACTTGAGTTATCCGAATTTGAATCATTCTCTTCTTCGTTAAGTTTGCTCTCTTCTCTTTTGGTGGTTTCGAAAGTCCATTTTTCAATAGTCTCCTTTCCATACTTGACTTTAAGCAAGTTCCATATTTGAACTGCCGTAGTGGTCTCTGAAACGTACTCAAAGATAGAATCGTCAATATTAAATAATAATAGACTCATTACCTCAGAGTGAAGAACGGTTTTTTCCATGTCTTGGTTTGTCCATTGGGATGGAGGAGTGCTAGGCTTGATGTACGGGAACTCAATGAAACTCCATGCCATATGTCCAAGGGATTCAATGTCTTTCAACATCCTCTTTCTCCAATCCGCATAATTTGTTCCATCAAATCGTTGGAGGACGTATGCTATCATTGTTGATGCCATCTCGAAACCTTGCTTTGATACCAAGTGTTGGATCCTGTGGATGGCAAGCAACACTAGAAGGGGGGGTTGAATGGTGTTGCTCAAATAATAAAACTTTTTCGCTCAATGATATTAACACAAATAAAATCCTTCTAACGTTGCCTAAGAAACCAAGTAGAGTGTGATGGGAACACCCCTAAGTGGTTTTGATGATGAGCACACCAAATGATATTAGTGTACTAACTACACTACATCTAAAGTATGTATATGCATTGATTAGTTATTCTATATCCATGAAGTTCAAATGCAGACTTAGAAGCCATGATCGGAAGTCTACTTACGAGCCAAGAAATGAAGCATATGATGGCTCAACAATACGAAGCATATGAAGACTTAAGATCAAGATAAAATGGCTCAAGTCAAAGATCGAAGAACGAGAGCTAAAGATGTGTGTATTAGTAAGTTGTGTATTTAGAATGTAAAAGCCAAATGAATATTCTATACACAAGCACACACACAAAATGATTTTCGAAAATGTTTTTTAAACTTGTTTTAAACTTATTTGAAAGCATACTTTTCATAGAAGCCAAGTTTCAACTTGTAGTTAACTACAAACACCCAGTAGTTCTCTACCCTGATTTCTGCCTTCTCCCTGAAAAGATACTCTGGGAGTCGACTACCAATATGAGGGAGTCGACTGCCAGTGTAACAGATTTTCTCAGAAACTACTCTGGGAGTCGACTACCAAAGGTAGGGAGTCGACTACCAGCTGTGCGATTTGACTTCCCAGATTTGCTCCTTCATTTAATCGTTGCTTGATTTATGGGGCTAAAGTCAAATCATTTTGAAATTCAAAATCCTCTCTTAAACTCTATAAATAGAGAACCATATGAGAACATTTTTCCTAAGAAAATCATTCTTGAGCAAAGCTATAATTCTCTCAAAAAGTTCTCAAAGTTCTCAAGCTCTCAAAGTTCTTCAATTTTTCTAAAGGCTAAGTTTTTATTTCTTTTGTGCTTAATTTCGTAATTATTTTCTCTGATCATTTCTAGCCTTTATAACTTGGTTTGATCTCCAAAGCTCATAGCTTTTCTTCTTGAGAATCAAACATCAAGTTTTTCTTTTTGATCTTTGTGTTCTTAACTTTTATATTTCTCTCAAAGATCAAAATCTTGATCATTGATCTCTAAAGCCCAAGTGCATATTTTAGAAGATCATTTTCAAGACAACTTTTTGAATTACTTGTTTTTGATCTCCAAAGCTAAAAGCTTTTTATATTGAGATTCAAAATACAAGACTCTTTTTTAATCTTTGTGTTTTATAATTATATTCTTTCAAAGATTAAAAAGACTTGATCTTTGATCTCTAAAAGCCCAAGTGCATATTTTTAGAAGATCAATTTTCAAGATAACTCCTTTGATCAAATTTATGCTCATCTATATCATTTAATTTGATCAAGAGTTTTCCGATTTTCTTTAAGCCACATATACACAAATATATTCTTTTGGCTTTAGGAAATCTTGTAATTAATTTCATATTTGTTGCAAGTCTTTGAAGAAGACTTTGAATTGTAAATTCCCGTGTTATAAGGGAATAGTGGAATTCCTAGACAAGTCTAGGTGGTCGGAAATCCTAGACAAGTCTAGGTGTTGTGGTTGGAAATCCTGGTCAAGGCTAGGTCGTTGGAAATCCTAACGAGTGAAGTTAGGTAATTGTATTGCCAAGGCAATAGTGGATTGGAATCTCGTACCGGATTGGTCGGGGACTGGACGTACCCAAAAGTTGTGGGGAACCAGGATAAAAATCCTTGTGTCTGCGATTGCTTTTCTGTGTCTTATTATTTATCTCTGCGAGCAATTTTTATTTACTTTATATCTTTATAATTCCTTGTTGCGTATTACAAAGATCATACTTTTAATTCCGCTGTGTAAAGATCTCTTATCTGATTGTAATCTTATCTCTTTCATATTATTTGTGAGATTATTTTGTTGATTAAGAACCAAGCGTAGATCACTCTACTTGGATTCTTAGGCAACATTAGAAGGTTTTTAATTGTGCTAATCAACGAACGAAAAAGTTAAATATTTGAACAACACTATTCAACCCCCCCTTCTAGTGTTGTTTGCCATCCACATGATCCAACACTTGGTATCAAAGAAAGGTCAAAGCGATGGCATCAACAAACGTCTGCAACACTCATATTCCTCCGATCTTCAACGGCAACTTTTATTCTCAATGGAGAAGGAGAATGGAGATCTTCTTGGAAGTGCAAGATCTAAAATACACGAGATTTCTTAAAGAACCATATGAGATTCCAACCATGCCGCAAACATAATGGAATCCGGATCAAGAACAAGCCTACTTCAGAAACATAAAGGTAATGCATCTAATTTATATTGGTTTAACTGATAAGATGTTAGATTTTGTAGAAGAGGCAGATACCGCGCACCAAATCCTCAACATATTGGACGAGAGATTCGGATCTAATTTAAATTTGATTCAATCACCCGTGGAGACAATCAAATCCAATGTTAAAAAGTATGGAAAGGAGATTGTTGAAGATGAATGGGTTTTTGACACCACCAACACCAACGAAGAAGAGAGCAAATTTAACGAAGAAGAGAACGATTCAAAGTCGGATGACTCAAGTGATGAACAAGAGGAAGAGCAACCCACAAATCATATGTGCATGATGGCTTATCAAGACAATAAGGAAAAGGTATGGGAATCTAGTTCTGATGATGAAAATGATTTTGACATTGCTAGTGCATATGAAAACTTGTATAGAGAATTCGAAAGATTGAATAAGAAATACAAAAGATTAAATAAAAAGTACAATGCTTTGCATGATGACCATGATGATTTATCTAAGAAACATGGTAGCTTATCGGATGTTTATAATGATTTGAAAAATGACTGTAGTAATATTTCATTACATAATCATAATTCCTTGAAGGCAAAATATGATGCATTATTGATTGATCATGATTTATTGAAAAATGAACATGCTTTGTATGTTTCATGTATAAATGATAAGATAGATTCACTTGCAAATATTATTGCTTCTAGTCGTATAAAGCATAAAGAATTAGTTGCAAAATTTGATTGTATCAAAAATCCAAGTTCTATTTCTTCTTGTTTTTATGCTCCTAGAAATATTGTTGATATATCTACTCATGCTCAAGCTTCTACATCTAAAGATATGAGTAGAAATGTAAATGTTGTGCATGCCAATGTTAAAAAGTATGCTTTTATGTATGGTAAAAATGTTAGACACAATAATGTACCTCATGCTTCATATGATCCACATGTTATACATAATGCACACAATAAACCTCATGTTATATCCCATAACACGGCACACAAAAATGTTGTACACAATGCACATCAAAGATCACATTTTGTACACAAACCTCGCAATGTACACAATGTTAGAAATAATATGATATGGGTGCCTAAACACTTAGGCTTGCATGATAAAAATATTTATGTTTATAATTTGACTAGAAGTATGCATGGATTTTATAATGATTCATTTGTGCATAGGAAATCAAATTCAAATCGAATTTGGGTTCCTAACGGATAGTTTTATCTGAACCTTTAATTTCGGGTATCCATGTGCTTACATGATTATCCTGCTGATACCCTTGTATAAAATGATAAAATACATTTTTTGAAACTATCATGCTTATGTATTCATGCCTATAATTTCTTCTTGTTGATATTAGAACGATAAAATAGAATTAAATATAGTTGAACATAATCTTATATTCTTTGATGAAGAAATTAAATATGATTTATGACTAACCCCAAGGACCCTAAAAATTATGGGTACCAAAAGTATTATTTTCAGGTATTATTTACAAAGTGGAGCCAACCCCTTCAATGCCCTGATTTTTAAAGAATGCCACTCAAAGAAGGAGATTGACATTTGATATGCTCATTTATAGGGGAGCTAAAAATTGTACATATGAAAATTTATTTATGAATCACATGTGATATATTTATTAATCCAACACGTGATTTTCAACACTTGGTAACATATGTACTAGATTTAATTGATGACATAACAAGTTTAATTTTTTTTTAACATAAGAGATCGTATAAATATGTTATCACATACTTATGGCACATCATCTCTAGTATACGAATTACCATGCTATGCTACTGTGTCATACAAATTGATTAATTTATGGATTTATTTTTGTGTGCCTCATTATTATATCTTGTTTGAATAAAATAGTTAGTTTGACATAATTGAGCCAACTCTGTATTGAATATCAATTAATCGTTAGATATTATTGCTCAATTGTAATATTTGATGCATCTCAATGCTCATGCTATTATTTAGATATCCATTTCAATACTGGGTGATATCTTGGATATTTTTGTCACACCTTGTTAATATCCAAAAAAAATTATTAATTGATGTATATTTGATGATTTTTTTATACTCATAGAAATCATCACAATTCAATATATTTGATGTCAATATTATTTATTATGCATTTGATAAGTTGGAATATGGTGTAATAAAATTATGGACTAATGATCATAACATATTCCTAAAATGCTAAGACATGCATATGTTGATGTGTGACATCCATGAAAATATATTGAGTTAAGCTTATTTTGTGACATCTTGTGCTATAAATCTTTTTGATTTCATCTTAGTCACATATATGCTTGATTACATTTATGATTGACATGCTCATACATCTATCGTAATGCTTACTTTCAGATACAATGTCATAAAAATTCATGATAGAATTATTCTCTAAATGACACAACATGTTCACATTTCACTTGTTCACATTTCTTGCTTATGCAATTCATTTTGTGAAATATGACCATTGATAACATATGAATCCATGCCTATTATTTTTATCTATATGTGGTATTGATATACCATTTGGTATCATACTTTCTATTAAAATCAATGAATGCTCGAATAATTATTTCATTAGAAAATAAAATTATTTTATGACTCAAAAGATTAAAAAATTGCTATTGAGTCATCCTTAATGAATAATATTTCATTTGTTCATGAAAAGCAAAAGATTGTATTATACTTGGTTGTTATGCATCTTTATGCATGCTATTTGATTTTATTCATATGTTAAGATCATAAATATTTTTTATGTTAGAAATTATATATTGGAATTGAATATTCGTATTAACTACAATTATTGTTTTTGGATATATTCTATGTTTAAATGTTGCTTGCTTTTAATGCAGAGAGAGAAACACCTCCATGAGATTAATGCATTATTATATGAGGAGAAAGTATGATTTATTTTAATTCATGCTTTAATTTATATTAAATTGAAATATATG